>JBBPBR010001140.1:30106-80068 GCA_037974775.1 Cicer pinnatifidum | reverse complement strand
TGGATGATCAATTAGGTCATTTTCGTCCTCCCTAGGCTTATTCTTGTCCAATTAGGGTTTTTAACCAATCATGTGCATCCGATAAGTTTGTTTGTGTCATTGAATTAATATTTAGGTCATGTTCGTCCTCCCTAGGCATATTCTTGTCCAATTAAGGTTTTTAACCAATCTTGTGCATTCAATAGGTGTGTTTGTTTCATTGGATGATCAATTAGGTCATTTTCGTCCTCCCTAGGCTTATTTTTGTCCAATTAGGGTTTTTAACCAATCTTGTGCATCCAATAGGTGTGTTTGTGTCATTGGATGATCAATTAGGTCATTTTCTTCCTCCCTAGGCTTATTCTAGTCCAATTAGGGTTTTTAACCAATCTTGTGCATCCAATAACTTTGTTTGTGTTATTGAATTAATATTTAGGTCATTTTCGTCCTCCCTAGGCATATTCTTGTCCAATTAGGGTTTTTAACCAATCTTGTGCATCCAATAGGTGTGTTTGTGTCATTGGATGATCAAGTAGGTCATTTTCGTCCTCCCTAGGCTTATTCTCGTCCAATTAGGGTTTTTAACCAATCTTGTGCATCCAATAAGTTCATTTGTGTCATTGGATTAAAATTTAGGTCATTTTCGTTCTCCTTAGGCATATTCTTGTCCAATTAGGGTTTTTAACCAATCTTGTGCATCCAATAGGTGTGTTTGTGTCATTGGATGATCAATTAGGTCATTTTCGTCCTCCCTAGGCATATTCTTGTCCAGTTAGGGTTTTTAACCAATCTTGTGCATCCAATAGGTGTGTTTGTGTCATTAGATGATCAATTAGGTCATTTCCGTCCTCCCTAGGCTTACTCTTGTCCAATTATGGTTTTTAACCAATCTTGTGAATCCAATAGGTGTGTTTGTGTCATTGGATGATCAATTAGGTCATTTTCGTCCTCCCTAGGCATATTCTTGTCCAGTTAGGGTTTTTAACCAATCTTGTGCATCCAATAGGTGTGTTTGTGTCATTGGATGATCAATTAGGTCATTTCCGTCCTCCCTAGGCTTATTCTTGTCCAATTAGGGTTTTTAACCAATCTTTGGCATCCAATAAGTTCATTAGTGTCATTGGATAATCAATTAGGTCATTTTCGTCCTCCCTAGGCATGTTCTTGTCCAACTAAGGTTTTTAACCAATTTTGTGCATCCAATAGGTGTGTTTGTGTCATTGGATGATCAATTAGGTCATTTTCGTCCTCCCTAGGCTTATTCTTGTCCAATTAAGGTTTTTAACCAATCTTCTGCATCCAATAAGTTGAGTTGTGTCATTGGATTAACATTTAGGTCATTTTCGTTCTCCCTAGGCTTTTTCTTGTCCAATTAGGGTTTTTAACCAATCTTGTGCATCCAATAAGTTCATTTGTGTCATTAGATTAACATTTAGGTCATTTTCGTCCTCCCTAGGTATATTCTTGTCCAATTAGGGTTTTTAACCAATCTTGGGCATCCAATAGGTGTGTTTGTGTCATTGGATGATCAATTTAGGTCATTTTCGTCCTCCCTAGGCATATTCTTGTCGAATTAGGGTTTTTAACCAATCTTGTGCATCCAATAGGTGTGTTTGTGTCATTGGATGATCAATTAGGTCATTTTCGTCCTCCCTAGGCTTATTCTTGTCCAATTAAGGTTTTTAACCAATCTTCTGCATCGAATAAGTTGAGTTGTGTCATTGGATTAACATTTAGGTCATTTTCGTTCTCCCTAGGCTTTTTCTTGTCCAATTAGGGTTTTTAACCAATCTTGTGCATCCAATAAGTTCATTTGTGTCATTAGATTAACATTTAGGTCATTTTCGTCCTCCCTAGGTATATTCTTGTCCAATTAGGGTTTTTAACCAATCTTGGGCATCCAATAGGTGTGTTTGTGTCATTGGATGATCAATTTAGGTCATTTTCGTCCTCCCTAGGCATATTCTTGTCGAATTAGGGTTTTTAACCAATCTTGTGCATCCAATAGGTGTGTTTGTGTCATTGGATGATCAATTAGGTCATTTCCGTCCTCCCTAGGCTTATTCTTGTCTAATTAGGGTTTTTAACCAATCTTGTGCTTCCAATAGGTGTGTTTGTGTCATTGGATGATCAATTAGGTCATTTTCGTCCTCCCTAGGCATATTCTTTTCCAATTAGGGTTTTTAACCAACCTTGTGCATCCAATAGGTGTGTTTGTGTCATTGGATGATCAATTAGGTCATTTTCGTCCTCCCTAGGCTTATTCTAGTCCAATTAGGGTTTTTAACCAATCTTGTGCCTCCAATAGGTGTGTTTGTGTCATTGGATGATCAATTAGGTCATTTTCGTCCTCCCTAGGCTTATTCTTGTCCAATTAGGGTTTTTAATCAATCATGTGCATCCGATAAGTTTGTTTGTGTCATTGAATTAATATTTAGGTCATGTTCGTCCTCCCTAGGCATATTCTTGTCCAATTAGGGTTTTTAACCAATCTTGTGCATCCAATAGGTGTGTTTTTGTCATTGGATGATCAATTAGGTCATTTTTGTTCCTCCCTAGGCTTATTCTTGTCCAATTAGGGTTTTTAACCAATCTTGTGCATCCAATAAGTTCATTAGTGTCATTGGATGATCAATTAGGTCATTTTCGTCCTCCCTAGGCATGTTCTTGTCCAACTAGGGTTTTTAACCAATCTTGTGCTTCCAATAGGTGTGTTTGTGTCATTGGATGATCAATTAGGTCATTTTCGTCCTCCCTAGGCATATTCTTGTCCAGTTAGGGTTTTTAACCAATCTTGTGCATCCAATAGGTGTGTTTGTGTCATTGGATGATCAATTAGGTTATTTTCGTCCTCCCTAGGGTTATTCTTGTCCAATTAGGGTTTTTAACCAATCTTGTGCATCCAATAAGTTCATTAGTGTCATTGGATGATCAATTAGGTCATTTTCGTCCTCCCTAGGCATGTTCTTGTCCAACTAGGGTTTTTAACCAATCTTGTGCATCCAATAGGTGTGTTTGTGTCATTGGATGATCAATTAGGTCATTTTCGTCCTCCCTAGGCATATTCTTGTCCAGTTAGGGTTTTTAACCAATCTTGTGCATCCAATAGGTGTGTTTGTGTCATTGGATGATCAATAAGGTCATTTTCGTCCTCCCTAGGCATATTCTTGTCCAATTAGGGTTTTTAACAAATCTTGTGCATCCAATAGGTGTGTTTGTGTCATTGGATGATCAATTAGGTCATTTTCGTCCTCCCTAGGCTTATTCTTGTCCAATTAGGGTTTTTAACCAATCTTGTGCATCCAATAGGTGTGTTTGTGTCATTGGATGATCAATTAGGTCATTTTCGTCCTCCCTAGGCTTATTCTTGTCCAATTAGGGTTTTTAACCGATCTTGTGCATCCAATAGGTGTGTTTGTGTCATTGGATTATCAATTAGGTCATTTTTGTCCTCCCTAGGCTTATTCTTGTCCAATTAGGGTTTTTAACCAATCTTGTGCATCCAATAAGTTCATTTGGGTCATTGGATGATCAATTAGGTCATTTTCGTCCTCCCTAGGCATATTCTTGTCCAACTAGGGTTTTTAACCAATCTTGTGCATCCAATAGGTGTGTTTGTGTCATTGGATGATCAATTAGGTCATTTTCGTCCTCCCTAGGCTTATTCTTGTCCAATTAGGGTTTTTAACCAATCTTGTGCATCCAATAGGTGTGTTTGTGTCCTTGGATGATCAATTAGGTCATTTTCGTCCTCCCTAGGCTTATTCTTGTCCAATTAGGGTTTTTAACAAAACTTGTGCATCCAATAAGTTCATTTGTGTCATTGGATGATCAATTAGGTCATTTTCGTCCTCCCTAGGCATATTCTTGTCCAACTAGGGTTTTTAACCAATCTTGTGCATCCAATAAGTTCATTTGGTTCATTGGATGATCAATTAGGTCATTTTCGTCCTCCCTAGGCATATTCTTGTCCAATTAGGGTTTTTAACCAATCTTGTGCATCCAATAGGTGTGTTTGTGTCATTGGATGATCAATTAGGTCATTTTCTTCCTCCCTCGGCTTATTCTTGTCCAATTAGGGTTTTTAACCAATCTTGTGCATCCAATAGGTGTGTTTGTGTCATTGGATGATCAATTAGGTCATTTTCGTCCTCCCTAGGCTTATTCTTGTCCAATTAGGGTTTTTAACCAATCTTGTGCATCCAATAGGTGTGTTTGTGTCATTGGATGGTCAATTAGGTCATTTTCGTTCTCCCTAGGCTTATTCTTGTCCAATTAGGGTTTTTAACCAAACTGTGCATCCTATAAGTTCATTTGTGTTATTGGATTAACATTTAGGTCATATTCGTCCTCCCTAGGCATATTCTTGTCCAATTAGGGTTTTTAACCAATCTTGTGCATCCAATAGGTGTGTTTGTGTCATTGGATGATCAATTAGGTCATTTTCGTCCTCCCTAGGCATATTCTTGTCCAGTTAGGGTTTTTAACCAATCTTGTGCATCCAATAGGTGTGTTTGTGTCATTGGATGATCAATTAGGTCATTTTCGTCCTGCCTAGGCTTATTCTTGTCCAATTAGGGTTTTTAACCAATCTTGTGCATCCAATAGGTGTGTTTGTGTCATTGGATGATCAATTAGGTCATTTTCGTCCTCCCTAGGCTTATTCTTGTCCAATTAGGGTTTTTAACCAATCTTGTGCATCCAATAAGTTGGGTTGTGTCATTGGATTAACATTTAGGTCATTTTCGTCCTCCCTAGGCTTATTCTTGTCCAATTAGGGTTTTTAACCAATCTTGTGGATCCAATAGGTGTGTTTGTGTCATTGGATGATCAATTAGGTCATTTTCGTCCTCCCTTTGCATATTCTTGTCCAATTAGGGTTTTTAACCAATCTTATGCTTCCAATAGATGTGTTTGTGTCATTGGATGATCAATTAGGTCATTTTCGTCCTCCCTAGGCATATTCTTGTCCAATTAGGGTTTTTAACCAATCTTGTGCATCCAATAGGTGTGTTTGTGTGATTGGATGATCAATTAGGTCATTTTCGTCCTCCTTAGGCTTATTCTTGTCCAATTAGGGTTTTTAACCAATCTTGTGCATCCAATAGGTGTGTTTGTGTCATTGGATGATCAATTAGGTCATTTTCGTCCTCCCTAGGCTTATTCTTGTCCAATTAGGGTTTTTAACCAATCTTGTGCATCCAATAGGTGTGTTTGTGTCATTGGATGATCAATTAGGTCATTTTCGTCCTCCATAGGCTTATTCTTGTGCAATTAGGGTTTTTAACCAATCTTGTGCATCCAATAGGTGTGTTTGTGTCATTGGATGATCAATTAGGTCATTTTCGTCCTCCCTAGGCATATTCTTGTCCAGTTAGGGTTTTTAACCAATCTTGTGCATCCAATAGGTGTGTTTGTATCATTGGATGATCTATTAGGTCATTTTCGTCCTCCCTAGGCTTATTCTTGTCCAATTAGGGTTTTTAACCAATCTTGTGCATCCAATAAGTTGAGTTGTGTCATTGGATTAACATTTAGGTCATTTTCGTTCTCCCAAGGCTTATTCTTGTCCAATTAGGGTTTTTAACCAATCTTGTGCATCCAATAAGTTCATTTGAGTTATTGGACTAAGATTTAGGTCATATTCGTCCTCCCTAGGCATATTCTTGTCCAATTAGGGTTTTTAACCAATCTTGTGCATCCAATAGGTGTGTTTGTGTCATTGGATGATCAATTAGGTCATTTTCGTCCTCCCTAGGCATATTCTTGTCCAGTTAGGGTTTTTAACCAATCTTGTGCATCCAATAGGTGTGTTTGTGTCATTGGATGATCAATTAGGTCATTTTCGTCCTCCCTAGGCATATTCTTGTCCAATTAGGGTTTTTAACCAATCTTGTGCATCCAATAGGTGTGTTTGTGTCATTGGATGATCAATTAGGTTATTTTCGTCCTCCCAAGACATATTGTTGTCCAATTAGGATTTTTAACCAATCTTGTGCATCCAATAGGTGTGTTTGTGTCATTGGATGATCAATTAGGTCATTTTCGTCCTCCCTAGGCTTATTCTTGTCCAATTAGGGTTTTTAACCAATCTTGTGCATCCAATAAGTTCATTTGTATCATTGGATTAACATTTAGGTCATTTTCGTTCTCCTTAGGCATATTCTTGTCCAATTAGGGTTTTTAACCAATCTTGTGCATCCAATAGGTGTGTTTGTGTCATTGGATGATCAATTAGGTCATTTTCGTCCTCCCTAGGCATATTCTTGTCCAGTTAGGGTTTTTAACCAATCTTGTGCATCCAATAGGTGTGTTTGTGTCATTGGATGATCAATTAGGTCATTTCCGTCCTCCCTAGGCTTATTCTTGTCCAATTAGGGTTTTTAACCAATCTTTGGCATCCAATAAGTTCATTAGTGTCATTGGATAATCAATTAGGTCATTTTCGTCCTCCCTAGGCATGTTCTTGTCCAACTAAGGTTTTTAACCAATTTTGTGCATCCAATAGGTGTGTTTGTGTCATTGGATGATCAATTAGGTCATTTTCGTCCTCCCTAGGCTTATTCTTGTCCAATTAAGGTTTTTAACCAATCTTTTGCATCGAATAAGTTGAGTTGTGTCATTGGATTAACATTTAGGTCATTTTCGTTCTCCCTAGGCTTTTTCTTGTCCAATTAGGGTTTTTAACCAATCTTGTGCATCCAATAAGTTCATTTGTGTCATTAGATTAACATTTAGGTCATTTTCGTCCTCCCTAGGTATATTCTTGTCCAATTAGGGTTTTTAACCAATCTTGGGCATCCAATAGGTGTGTTTGTGTCATTGGATGATCAATTTACGACATTTTCGTCCTCCCTAGGCATATTCTTGTCGAATTAGGGTTTTTAACCAATCTTGTGCATCCAATAGGTGTGTTTGTGTCATTGGATGATCAATTAGGTCATTTCCGTCCTCCCTAGGCTTATTCTTGTCCAATTAGGGTTTTTAACCAATCTTGTGCATCCAATAGGTGTGTTTGTGTCATTGGATGATCAATTAGGTCATTTTCGTCCTCCCTAGGCATATTCTTGTCCAATTAGGCTTTTTAACTAATCTTGTGCATCCAATAGGTGTGTTTGTGTCATTGGATGATCAATTAGGTCATTTACGTCCTCCCTAGGCTTATTCTTGTCCAATTAGGGTTTTTAACCAATCTTGTGCATCCAATAGGTGTGTTTGTGGCAATGGATGATCAATTAGGTCATTTTCGTCCTCCCTAGGCTTATTCTTGTCCAATTAGGGTTTTTAACCAATCTTGTGCATCCAATAGGTGTGTTTGTGTCATTGGATGATCAATTAGGTCATTTTCGTCCTCCCTAGGCTTATTCTTGTCCAATAAGGGTTTTTTTACCCAATCTTGTGCATCCAATAGGTGTGTTTGTGTCTTTGGATGATCAATTAGGTCATTTTCGTCCTCCCTAGGCTTATTCTTGTCCAATTAGGGTTTTTAACAAATCTTGTGCATCCAATAGGTGTGTTTGTGTCATTGGATGATCAATTAGGTCATTTTCGTCATCCCTAGGCTTATTCTTGTCCAATTAGGGTTTTTAACAAATCTTGTGCATCCAATAGGTGTGTTTGTGTCATTGGATGATCAATTAGGTCATTTTCGTCCTCCCTAGGCATATTCTTGTCCAATTAGGGTTTTTAACGAATCTTGTGCATCCAATAGGTGTGTTTGTGTCATTGGATGATCAATTAGGTCATTTTCGTCCTCCCTAGGCTTATTCTTGTCCAATTAGGGTTTTTACCAATCTTGTGCATCCAATAAGTTGATTTGTGTCATTGGATTAACATTTAGGTCATTTTGGTCCTCCCTAGGCTTATTCTTGTCCAATTAGGGTTTTTAACCAATCTTGTGCATCCAATAGGTGTGTTTGTGTCATTGGATGATCAATTAGGTCATTTTCTTCCTCCCTAGGCTTATTCTTGTCCAATTAGGGTTTCTAACCAATCTTGTGCATCCAATAGGTGTGTTTGTGTCATTGGATGATCAATTATGTCATTTTGATCCTCCCTAGGCTTATTCTTGTCATATTAGGGTTTTTAACGAAACTTGTGCATCCAATAAGTTCATTTGTGTCATTGGATTAACATTTAGGTCATTTTCGTCCTCCCTAGGCATATTCTTGTCCAATTAGGGTTTTTAACCAATCTTGTGCATCCAATAGGTGTGTTTGTGTCATTGGATGATCAATTAGGTCATTTTCGTCCTCCCTAGGCTTATTCTTGTCCAATTAGGGTTTTTAACCAATCTTGTGCATCCAATAGGTGTGTTTGTGTCATTGGATGATCAATTAGGTCATTTTCGTCCTTCCTAGGCATATTCTTGTCCAATTAGGGTTTTTAACCAGTCTTTTGCATCCAATAGGAGTGTTTGTGTCATTGGATGATCGATTAGGTCATTTTCGTCCTCCGAAGGCTTATTCTTGTCCAATTAGGGTTTTTAACCAATCTTGTGCATCCAATAAGTTCATTTGTGTCATTGGATTAACATTTAGGTCATTTTCATCCTCCCTAGGCATATTCTTGTCCAATTAGGGTTTTTAACCAATCTTGTGCATCCAATAGGTGTGTTTGTGTCATTGGATGATCAATTAAGTCATTTTCATCCTCCCTAGTCTTATTCTTGTCCAATTAGGGTTTTTAACCAATCTTGTGCATCCAATAACTTTGTTTGTGTCATTGAATTAATATTTAGATCACTTTCGTCCTCCCTTGGCATATTCTTGTCCAATTAGGGTTTTTAACCAATCTTGTGCATCCAATAGGTGTGTTTGTGTCATTGGATGATCAATTAGGTCATTTTCGTCCTCCCTAGGCTTATTCTTGTCCAATTAGGGTTTTTAACCAATCTTGTGCATCCAATAAGTTCATTTGTGTCATTGGGTGATCAATTAGGTCATTTTCGTCCTCCCTAGGCATATTCTTGTCTAACTAGGGTTTTTAACCAATCTTGTGCATCCAATAGGTGTGTTTGTGTCATTGGATGATCAATTAGGTCATTTTCGTCCTCCCTAGGCTTATTCTTGTCCAATTAGGGTTTTTAACCAATCTTGTGCATCCAATAGGTGTGTTTGTGTCATTGGATGATCAATTAGGTCATTTTCGTCCTCCCTAGGCTTATTCTTGTCCAATTAGGGTTTTTAACCAATCTTGTGCATCAAATAAGTTTGTTTTTGTCATTGAATTATTATTTAGGTCATTTTCGTCCTCCCTAGGCATATTCTTGTCCAATTAGGCTTTTTAACCAATCTTGTGCTTCCAATAGGTGTGTTTGTGTCATTGGATGATCAATTAGGTCATTTTCGTCCTCCCTAGGCTAATTCTTGTCCAATTAGGGTTTTTAACCAATCTTGTGCATCCAATAGGTGTGTTTGTGTCATTGGATGATCAATTAGGTTATTTTCGTCCTCCCTAGGCTTATTCTTGTCCAATTAGGGTTTTTAACCAATCTTGTGCATCCAATAAGTTGAGTTGTGTCATTGGATTAACATTTAGGTCATTTTCGTCCTCCCTAGGCATATTCTTGTCCAATTAGGGTTTTTAACCAATCTTGTGCATCCAATAGGTGTGTTTGTATCATTGGATGATCAATTAGGTCATTTTCGTCCTCCCTAGGCTTATTCTTGTCCAATTAGGGTTATTAACAAATCTTGTGCATCCAATAAGTTCATTTGTGTCATTGGATGATCAATTAAGTCATTTTCGTCCTCCCTAGGCATATTCTTGTCCAACTAGGGTTTTTAACCAATCTTGTGCATCCAATAAGTTCATTTGGTTCATTGGATGATCAATTAGGTCATTTTCGTCCTCCCTAGGCATATTCTTGTCCAACTAGGGTTTTTAACCAATCTTGTGCATCCAATAGGTGTGTTAGTGTTATTGGATGATCAATTAGGTCATTTTCGTCCTCCCTAGGCTTATTCTTGTCCAATTAGGGTTTTTAACCAATCTTGTGCATCCAATAGGTGTGTTTTTGTCCTTGGATGATCAATTTGGTCATTTTTGTCCTCCCTAGGCATATTCTTGTCCAACTTGGGTTTTTAACCAATCTTGTGCATCCAATAGGTGTGTTTGTGTCATTGGATGATCAATTAGGTCATTTTCGTCCTCCCTAGGCTTATTCTTGTCCAATTAGGGTTTTTAACCAATCTTGTGCATCCAATAGGTGTGTTTGTGTCATTGGATGATCAATTAGGTCATTTTCGTCCTCCCTAGGCTTATTCTTGTCCAATTAGGGTTTTTAACCAATCTTGTGCATCCAATAGGTGTGTTTGTGTGATTGGATGATCAATTAGGTCATTTTCGTACTCCCTAGGCTTATTCTTGTCCAATTAGGGTTTTTAACAAATCTTGTGCATCCAATAAGTTCATTTGTGTCATTGGATTATCAATTAGGTCATTTTCGTCCTCCCTAGGCATATTCTTGTCCAACTAGGGTTTTTAACCAATCTTGTGCATCCAATAGGTGTGTTTGTGTCATTGGATGATCAATTAGGTTATTTTCGTCCTCCCTAGGCTTATTCTTGCCCAATTAGGGTGTTTAACCAATCTTGTACATCCAATAAGTTGAGTTGTGTCATTGGATTAACATTTAGGTCGTTTTCGTCCTCCCTAGGCATATTCTTGTCCAATTAGGGTTTTTAACCAATCTTGTGCATCCAATAGGTGTGTTTGTGTCATTGGATGATCAATTAGGTCATTTTCGTCCTCCCTAGGCTTATTCTTGTCCAATTAGGGTTTTTAACCAATCTTGTGCATCCAATAAGTACATTTGTGTCATGGGATTATCAATTAGGTCATTTTCGTCCTCCCTAGGCATATTCTTGTCCAACTAGGGTTTTTAACCAATCTTGTGCATCCAATAGGTGTGTTTGTGTCATTGGATGATCAATTAGGTCATTTTCGTCCTCCCTAGGCTTATTCTTGTCCAATTAGGGTTTTTAACCAATCTTGTGAATCCAATAGGTGAGTTTGTGTCATTGGATGATCAATTAGGTCATTTTCGTCCTACGTAGGCTTATTCTTGTCCAATTACGGTTTTTAACCAATCTTGTGCATCCAATAGGTGCGTTTGTGTCATTGGATGATCAATTAGGTCATTTTTGTCCTCCCTAGGCTTATTCTTGTCCAATTAGGGTTTTTAACCAATCTTGTGCATCCAATAGGTGTGTTTGTGTCATTGGATGATCAATTAGGTCATTTTCGTCCTCCCTAGGCTTATTCTTGTCCAATTAGGGTTTTTAACTAATCTTGTGCGTCCAATAAGTTCATTTGTGTCATTGGATGATCAATTAGGTCATTTTCGTCCTCCCTAGGCATATTCTTGTACAACTAGGGTTTATAACCAATCTTGTGCATCCAATAAGTTCATTTGTGTCATTGGATGACCAATTAGGTCATTTTTGTCCTCCCTAGGCATATTCTTGTCCAACTAGGGTTTTTGACCAATCTTGTGCATCCAATAGGTGTGTTTGTGTCATTGGATGATCAATTATGTCATTTTCATCCTCCCTAGGCTTATTCTTGTCCAATTAGGGTTTTTAACCAATCTTGTGCATCCAATAGGTGTGTTTGTGTCATTGGATGATCAATTAGGTCATTTTCGTCCTACCTAGGCTTATTCTTGTCCAATTAGGGTTTTTAACCAATCTTGTGCATCCAATAGGTGTGTTTGTGTCATTGGATGATCAATTAGGTCATTTTTGTCCTCCCTAGGCTTATTCTTGTCCAATTAGGGTTTTTAACCAATCTTGTGCATCCAATAGGTGTGTTTGTGTCATTGGATGATCAATTAGGTCATTTTCGTCCTCCCTAGGCTTATTCTTGTCCAATTAGGGTTTTTAACCAATCTTGTGCATCCAATAGGTGTGTTTATGTCATTGGATGATCAATTAGGTCATTTTCGTCCTCCCTAGGCTTATTCTTGTCCAGTTAGGGTTTTTAACAAATCTTGTGCATCCAATAAGTTCATTTGTGTCATTGGATGATCAATTAGGTCATTTTCGTCCTCCCTAGGTATATTCTTGTACAACTAGGGTTTTTAACCAATCTTGTGCATCCAATAGGTGTGTTTGTGTCATTGGATGATCAATTAGGTCATTTTCGTCCTCCCTAGGCTTATTCTTGTCCAATTAGGGTTTTTAACCAATCTTGTGCATCCAATAGGTGTGTTTGTGTCATTGGATGATCAATTAGGTCATTTTCGTTCTCCCTAGGCATATTCTTGTCCAACAAGGGTTTTTAACCAATCTTGTGCATCCAATAAGTTCATTTGTGTCATTGGATGATCAATTAGGTCATTTTCGTCCTCCCTAGGCATATTCTTGTCCAACTAGGGTTTTTAACCAATCTTGTGCATCCAATAGGTGTGTTTGTGTCATTGGATAATCAATTAGGTAATTTTCATCCTCCCTAGGCTTATTCTCGTCCAATTAGGGTTTTTAACCAATCTTGTGCATCCAATAGGTGTGTTTGTGTCATTGGATGATCAATTAGGTCATTTTCGTCCTCCCTAGGCTTATTCTTGTCCAATTAGGGTTTTTAACCAATCTTGTGCATCCAATAGGTGTGTTTGTGTCATTGGATGATCAATTAGGTCATTTTCGTCCTCCCTAGGCTTATTCTTGTCCAATTAGGGTTTTTAACCAATCTTGTGCATCCAATAGGTGTGTTTGTGTCATTGGATGATCAATTTGCTCATTTTCGTCCTCCCTAGGCTTATTCTTGTCCAATTAGGGTTTTTAACCAATCTTGTGCATCCAATAAGTTTGTTTGTGTCATTGAATTAATATTTAGTTCATTTTCGTCCTCCCTAGGCATCATCTTGTCCAATTAGGGTTTTTAACCAATCTTGTGCATCCAATAGGTGTGTTTGTGTCATTGGATGATCAATTAGGTCATTTTCGTCCTCCCTAGGCTTATTCTTGTCCAATTAGGGTTTTTAACCAATCTTGTGCATCCAATAGGTGTGTTTGTGTCATTGGATGATCAATTAGGTCATTTTCGTCCTCCCTAGGCTTATTCTTGTCCAATTAGGGTTTTTAACCAATCTTGTGCATCCAATAGGTGTGTTTGTGTCATTGGATGATCAATTAGGTTATTTTCGTCCTTCCCAGGCTTATTCTTGTCCAATTAGGGTTTTTAACCAATCTTGTGCATCCAATAGGTGTGTTTGTGTCATTGGATGATCAATTAGGTCATTTTCGTCCTCCCTAGGCTTATTCTTGTCCAATTAGGGTTTTTAACCAATCTTGTGCATCCAATAAGTGTGTTTGTGTCATTGGATGATCAATTAGGTCATTTTCATCCTCCCTAGGCTTATTCTTGTCCAATTAGGGTTTTTAACCAATCTTGTGCATCCAATAAGTTTGTTTGTGTCATTGAATTAATATTTAGGTCATTTTCGTCCTCCCTAGGCATATTCTTGTCCAATTAGGGTTTTTAACCAATCTTGTGCATCCAATAGGTGTGTTTGTGGAAATGGATGATCAATTAGGTCATTTTCGTCCTCCCTAGGCTTATTCTTGTCCAATTAGGGTTTTTAACCAATCTTGTGCATCCAATAGGTGTGTTTGTGTCACTGGATGATCAATTAGGTCATTTCGTCCTCCCTAGGCTTATTCTTGTCCAATTAGGGTTTTTAACCAATCTTGTGCATCCAATAGGTGTGTTTGTGTCATTGGATGATCAATTAGGTCATTTTCGTCCTCCCTAGGCTTATTCTTGTCCAATTAGGGTTTTTAACCAATCTTGTGCATCCAATAAGTTTGTTTGTGTCATTTAATTAATATTTAGGTCATTTTCGTCCTTCCTAGGCTTATTCTTGTCCAATTAGGGTTTTTAACCAATCTTGTGCATCCAATAGGTGTGTTTGTGTCATTGGATGATCAATTAGGTCATTTTCGTCCTCCCTAGGCTTATTCTTGTCCAATTAGGGTTTTTAACCAATCTTGTGCATCCAATAGGTGTGTTTGTGTCATTGGATGATCAATTAGGTCATTTTCGTCCTTTCTATGCTTATTCTTGTCCAATTAAGGTTTTTAACAAATCTTGTGCATCCAATAAGTTCATTTGTGTCATTGGATGATCAATTAGGTCATTTTCGTCCTCCCTAGGCTTATTCTTGTCCAATTAGGGTTTTTAACCAATCTTGTGCATCCAATAGGTGTGTTTGTGTCATTGGATGATCAATTAGGTCATTTTCGTCCTCCCTAGGCTTATTCTTGTCCAATTAGGGTTTTTAACCAATCTTGTGCATTCAATAGGTGTGTTTGTGTCAATGGATGATCAATTAGGTCATTTTCGTCCTCCCTAGGCTTATTCTTGTCCAATTAGGGTTTTTAACCAATCTTGTGCATCCAATAGGTGTGTTTGTGTCATTGGATGATCAATTAGGTCATTTTCGTCCTCCCTAGGCTTATTCTTGTCCAATTAGGGTTTTTAACCAATCTTGTGCATCCAATAGGTGTGTTTTTGTCATTGGATGATCAATTAGGTCATTTTCGTCCTCCCTAGGCTTATTCTTGTCAAATTAGGGTTTTTAACCAATCTTGTGCAGCCAATAGGTGTGTTTGTGTCTTTGGATGATCAATTAGGTCATTTTCGCCCTCCGTAGGCCTATTCTTGACCAATTAGGGTTTTTAACCAATCTTGTGCATCCGATAAGTTTGTTTGTGTCATTGAATTAATATTTAGGTCATTTTCGTCCTCCCTAGGCATATTCTTGTCCAATTAGGGTTTTTAACCAATCTTGTGCATCCAATAGGTGTGTTTGTGTCATTGGTTGATCAATTAGGTCATTTACGTCCTCCCTAGGCATATTCTTCTCCAATTAGGGTTTTTAACCAATCTTGTGCATCCAATAGGTGTGTTTGTGTCATTGGATGATCAATTAGGTCATTTTCGTCCTCCCTAGGCTTATTCTTGTCCAATTAGGGTTTTTAACCAATCTTGTGCATCTAATAGGTGTGTTTGTGTCATTGGATGATCAATTAGGTCATTTTCGTCGTCCCTAGGCTTATTCTTGTCCAATTAAGGTTTTTAACCAATCTTGTGCATCCGATAAGTTTGTTTGTGTCATTGGATTAATATTTAGGTCATTTTCATCCTCCCTAGGCATACTCTTGTCCAATTAGGGTTTTTAACCAATCTTGTGCATCCAATAGGTGTGTTTGTGTCATTGGATGATCAATTAGGTCATTTTCGTCCTCCCTAGGCTTATTCTTGTCCAATTAGGGTTTTTAACCAATCTTGTGCATCCAATAAGTTGAGTTGTGTCATTGGATTAACATTTAGGTCATTTTCGTTCTCCCAAGGCTTATTCTTGTCCAATTAGGGTTTTTAACCAATCTTGTGCATCCAATAAGTTCATTTGAGTTATTGGACTAAGATTTAGGTCATATTCGTCCTCCCTAGGCATATTCTTGTCCAATTAGGGTTTTTAACCAATCTTGTGCATCCAATAGGTGTGTTTGTGTCATTGGATGATCAATTAGGTCATTTTCGTCCTCCCTAGGCATATTCTTGTCCAGTTAGGGTTTTTAACCAATCTTGTGCATCCAATAGGTGTGTTTGTGTCATTGGATGATCAATTAGGTCATTTTCGTCCTCCCTAGGCATATTCTTGTCCAATTAGGGTTTTTAACCAATCTTGTGCATCCAATAGGTGTGTTTGTGTCATTGGATGATCAATTAGGTCATTTTCGACCTCCCTATGCATATTCTTGTCCAATTAGGGTTTTTAACGAATCTTGTGCATCCAATTGGTGTGTTTGTGTCATTGGATGATCAATTAGGTCATTTTCATCCTCCCTAGGCATATTCTTGTCCAATTAGGGTTTTTAACCAATCTTGTGCATCCAATAGGTGTGTTTGTGTCATTGGATGATCAATTAGGTCATTTTCGTCCTCCCTAGGCTTATTCTTGTCCAATTAGGGTTTTTAACCAATCTTGTGCATCCAATAGGTGTGTTTGTGTCATTGGATGATCAATTAGGTCATTTTCTTCCTCCCTAGGCTTATTCTTGTCCAATTAGGGTTTTTAACCAATCTTGTGCATCCAATAACTTTGTTTATGTCATTGGATGATCAATTAGGTCATTTTCGTCCTCCCTAGGCTTATTCTGGTCCAATTAGGGTTTTTAACCAATCTTGTGCATCCAAAAAGTTTCTTTATGTCATTGAATTAATATTTAGGTCATTTTCGTCCTCCCTTGGCATATTCTTGTCCAATTAGGGTTTTTAACCAATCTTGTGCATCCAATAGGTGTGTTTGTGTCATTGGATGATCAATTAGGTCATTTTCGTCCTCCCTAGGCTTATTCTTGTCCAATTAGGGTTTTTAACCAATCTTGTGCATCCAATAGGTGTGTTTGTGTCATTGGATGATCAATTAGGTCATTTTCGTCCTCCCTAGGCTTATTCTTGTCCAATTAGGGTTTTTAACCAATCTTGTGCATCCAATAGGTGTGTTTGTGTCATTGGATGATCAATTAGGTCATTTTCGTCCTTTCTATGCTTATTTTTGTCCAATTAGGGTTTTTAAGCAATCTTGTGCATCCAATAAGTTCATTTGTGTCATTGGATGATCAATTAGGTCATTTTCGTCCTCCCTAGGCATATTCTTGTCCAACTAGGGTTTCTAACCAATCTTGTGCTTCCAATAGATGTGTTTGTGTCATTGGATGATCAATTAGGTCATTTTCGTCCTCCCTAGGCTTATTCTTGTCCAATTAGGGTTTTTAACCAATCTTGTGCATCCAATAGGTGTGTTTGTGTCATTGGATGATCAATTAGGTCATTTTCGTCCTCCCTAGGCTTATTCTTGTCCAATTAGGGTTTTTAACCAATCTTGTGCATCCAATAGGTGTGTTTGTGTCATTGGATGATCAATTAGGTCATTTTCGTCCTCCCTAGGCTTATTCTTGTCCAATTAGGGTTTTTAACCAATCTTGTGCATCCAATAAGTTCATTTGTGTCATTGGATGATCAATTAGGTCATTTTCGTCCTTCCTAGGCATATTCTTGATCAACTAGGGTTTTAAACCAATCTTGTGCATCCAATAGGTGTGTTTGTGTCATTGGATGATCAATTAGGTCATTTTCGTCCTCCCTAGGCTTATTCTTGTCCAATTAGGGTTTTTAACCAATCTTGTGCATCCAATAGGTGTGTTTGTGTCATTGGATGATCAATTAGGTCATTTTCGTCCTCCCTAGGCTTATTCTTGTCCAATTAGGGTTTTTAACCAATCTTGTGCATCCAATAGGTGTGTTTGTGTCATTGGATGATCAATTAGGTCATTTTCGTCCTCCCTAGGCTTATTCTTGTCCAATTAGGGTTTTTAACCAATCTTGTGCATCCAATAGGTGTGTTTGTGTCATTGGATGATCAATTAGGTCATTTATCGTCCTCCCTAGGCTTATTCTTGTCCAATTAGGGTTTTTAACCAATCTTGTGCATCCAATAGGTTGAGTTGTGTCATTGGATTAACATTTAGGTCATTTTCGTCCTCCCTAGGCATATTCTTGTCCAATTAGGGTTTTTAACCAATCTTGTGCATCCAATAGGTGTGTTTGTGTCATTGGATGATCAATTAGGTCATTTTCGTCCTCCCTAGGCTTATTCTTGTCCAATTAGGGTTTTTAACCAATCTTGTGCATCCAATAAGTTCATTTGTGTCATTGGATTAACAATTAGGTCATTTTCGTTCTCCCTAGGCTTATTTTTGTCCAATTAGGGTTTTTAACCAATCTTGTGCATCCAATAAGTTCATTTGTGTTATTGGATTAACATTTAGGTCATATTCGTCCTCCCTAGGCATATTCTTGTCCAATTAGGGTTTTTAACCAATCTTGTGCATCCAATAGGTATGTTTGTGTCCTTGGATGATCAATTAGGTCATTTTCGTCCTCCCTAAGCATATTCTTGTCCAGCTAGGGTTTTTAACCAATCTTGTGCATCCAATAGGTGTGTTTGTGTCATTGGATGATCAATTAGGTCATTTTCGTCCTCCCTAGGCTTATTCTTGTCCAATTAGGGTTTTTAACCAATCTTGTGCATCCAATAAGTTCATTAGTGTCATTGGATGATCAATTAGGTGATTTTCTTCCTCCCTAGGCATGTTCTTGTCCAACTAGGGTTTTTAACCAATCTTGTGCATCCAATAGGTGTGTTTGTGTCATTGGATTATCAATTAGGTCATTTTCGTCCTCCCTAGGCTTATTCTTGTCCAATTAGGGTTTTTACCCAAACCTGTGCATCCAATAAGTTTGTTTGTGTCATTGAATTAATATTTAGGTCATTTTCGTCCTCCCTAGGCATATTCTTGTCCAATTAGGGTTTTTAACCAATCTTGTGCATCCAATAGGTTTGTTTGTGTCATTGGATGATCAATTAGGTCATTTTCGTCCTCCCTAGCCTTATTCATGTCCAATTATCGTTTTTAACCAATCTTGTGCATCCAATAGGTGTGTTTGTGTCATTGGATGATCAATTAGGTCATTTTCGTCTTCCCTAGGCATATTCTTGTCCAATTAGGGTTTTTAACCAATCTTGTGCATTCAATAGGTGTGTTTGTGTCATTGGATGACCAATTAGGTCATTTTCGTCCTCCCTAGGCTTATTCTTGTCCAATTAGGGTTTTTAACCAATCTTGTGCATCCAATAGGTGTGTTTGTGTCATTGGATGATCAATTAGGTCATTTTCGTCCTCCCTAGGCTTATTCTTGTCCAATTAGGGTTTTTAACCAATCATGTGCATCCGATAAGTTTGTTTGTGTCATTGAATTAATATTTAGGTCATGTTCGTCCTCCCTAGGCATATTCTTGTCCAATTAGGGTTTTTAACCAATCTTGTGCATCCAATAGGTGTGTTTGTGTCATTGGATGATCAATTAGGTCATTTTCTTCCTCCCTAGGCTTATTCTAGTCCGATTATGGTTTTTAACCAATCTTGTGCATCCAATAACTTTGTTTGTGTTATTGAATTAATATTTAGGTCATTTTCGTCCTCCCTAGGCATATTCTTGTCCAATTAGGGTTTTTAACCAATCTTGTGCATCCAATAGGTGTGTTTGTGTCATTGGATGATCAAGTAGGTCATTTTCGTCCTCCCTAGGCTTATTCTCGTCCAATTAAGGTTTTTAACCAATCTTGTGCATCCAATAAGTTCATTTGTGTCATTGGATTAACATTTAGGTCATTTTCGTTCTCCTTAGGCATATTCTTGTCCAATTAGGGTTTTTAACCAATCTTGTGCATCCAATAGGTGTGTTTGTGTCATTGGATGATCAATTAGGTCATTTTCGTCCTCCCTTGGCATATTCTTGTCCAGTTAGGGTTTTTAACCAATCTTGTGCATCCAATAGGTGTGTTTGTGTCATTGGATGATCAATTAGGTCATTTCCGTCCTCCCTAGGCTTATTCTTGTCCAATTAGGGTTTTTAACCAATCTTAGGCATCCAATAAGTTCATTAGTGTCATTGGATAATCAATTAGGTCATTTTCGTCCTCCCTAGGCATGTTCTTGTCCAACTAGGGTTTTTAACCAATTTTGTGCATCCAATAGGTGTGTTTGTGTCATTGGATGATCAATTAGGTCATTTTCGTCCTCCCTAGGCTTATTCTTGTCCAATTAGGGTTTTTAACCAATCTTGTGCATCCAATAAGTTGAGTTGTGTCATTGGATTAACATTTAGGTCATTTTCGTTCTCCCTAGGCTTATTCTTGTCCAATTAGGGTTTTCAACCAATCTTGTGCATCCAATAAGTTCATTTGTGTCATTGGATTAACATTTATGTCATTTTCGTCCTCCCTAGGTATATTCTTGTCCAATTAGGGGTTTTAACCAATCTTGTGCATCCAATAGGTGTGTTTGTGTCATTGGATGATCCATTTAGGTCATTTTCGTCCTCCCTAGGCATATTCTTGTCGAATTAGGGTTTTTAACCAATCTTGTGCATCCAATAGGTGTGTTTGTGGCAATGGATGATCAATTAGGTCACTTTCGTCCTCCCTAGGCTTATTCTTGTCCAATTAGGGTTTTTAACCAATCTTGTGCATCCAATAAGTTGAGTTGTGTCATTGGATTAACATTTAGGTCATTTTCGTTCTCCTTAGGCTTATTCTTGTCCAATTAGGGTTTTTAACCAATCTTGTGCATCCAATAAGTTCATTTGTGTCATTGGATTAACATTTAGGTCATTTTCGTCCTCCCTAGGTATATTCTTGTCCAATTAGGGTTTTTAACCAATCTTGTGCATCCAATAGGCGTGTTTGTGTCATTGGATGATCAATTTAGGTCATTTTCGTCCTCCCTAGGCATATTCTTGTCGAATTAGGGTTTTTAACCAATCTTGTGCATCCAATAGGTGTGTTTGTGTCGTTGGATGATCAATTAAGTCATTTTCGTGCTCCCTAGGCTTATTCTTGTCCAATTAGGGTTTTTAACCAATCTTGTGCATCCAATAGGTGAGTTTGTGTCATTGGATGATCAATTAGGTCATTTTTGTCCTCCCAAGGCTTATTCTTGCCCAATTAGGGTTTTTAACCAATCTTGTGCATCCAATAAGTTGAGTTGTTTCATTGGATTAGCATTTAGGTCATTCTCGTCCTCCCTAGGCTTATTCTTGTCCAATTAGGGTTTTTAACTAATCTTGTGCATCCAATAAGTTTATTTGTGTCATTGGATTAACATTTAGGTCATTTGTGTCCTCCCTAGGCATATTCTTGTCCAATTAGGGTTTTTAACCAATCTTGTGCATCCAATAGGTGTGTTTGTGTCATTGGATGATCAATTAGGTTATTTTCGTCCTCCCTAGGCTTATTCTTGTCCAATTAGGGTTTTTAACCAATCTTGTGCATCCAATAAGTTGAGTTGTGTCATTGGATTAACATTTATGTCATTTTCGTTCTCCCTAGGCTTATTCTTGTCCAATTAGGGTTTTTAACCAATCTTGTGCATCCAATAAGTTCACTTGTGTTATTGGATTAACATTTAGGTCATATTCATCATCCCTAGGAATATTCTTGTCCAATTAGAGTTTTTAACCAATCTTGTGCATCCAATAGGTGTGTTTGTGTCATTGGATGATAAATGAGGTCATTTTCGTCCTCCTTAGCCTTATTCTTGTCCAAATTAGGGTTTTTAACCAATCTTGTGCATCCAATAAGTTTGTTTGTGTCATTGAATTAATATTTAGGTCATTTTCGTTCTCCCTAGGCATATTCTTGTCCAATTAGGGTTTTTAACCAATCTTGTGCATCCAATAGGTGTGTTTGTGTCATTGGATGATCAAGTAGGTCATTTTCGTCCTCCCTAGGCTTATTCTCGTCCAATTAGGGTTTTTAACCAATCTTGTGCATCCAATAAGTTCATTTGTGTCATTGGATTAACATTTAGGTCATTTTCGTTCTCCTTAGGCATATTCTTGTCCAATTAGGGTTTTTAACCAATCTTGTGCATCCAATAGGTGTGTTTGTGTCATTGGATGATCAATTAGGTCATTTTCGTCCTCCCTAGGCATATTCTTGTCCAGTTAGGGTTTTTAACCAATCTTGTGCATCCAATAGGTGTGTTTGTGTCATCGGATGATCAATTAGGTCATTTTCGTCCTCCCTAGACTTATTCTTGTCCAATTAGGGTTTTTAACCAATCTTGTGCATCCAATAAGTTCATTTGTGTCATTGGATTAACATTTAGGTCATTTTCGTCCTCCCTAGGCATATTCTTGTCCAATTAGGATTTTTAACCAATCTTGTGCATCCAATAGGTGTGTTTGTGTCATTGGATGATCAATTAGGTCATTATCGTTCTCCCTAGGCTTATTCTTGTCCAATTAGGGTTTTAAACCAATCTTGTGCATCCAATAAGTTTATTTGTGTTATTGGATTATCATTTAGGTCATATTCGTCCTCCCTAGGCTTATTCTTGTCCAATTAGGGTTTTTAACCAATCTTGTGCATCCAATAGGTGTGTTTGTGTCATTGGATGATCAATTAGGTCATTTTCGTCCTCCCTAGGCATATTCTTGTCCAATTAGGGTTTTTAACCAATCTTGTGCATCCAATAGGTGTCTTTGTGTCATTGGATGATCAATTAGGTCATTTCGTCCTTCCTAGGCTTATTCTTGTCCAATTAGGGTTTTTAACCAATCTTGTGCATCCAATAAGTTCATTTGTGTCATTGGATTAACATTTAGGTCATTTTCGTCCTCCCTAGGCATATTCTTGTCCAATTAGGATTTTTAACCAATCTTGTGCATCCAATAGGTGTGTTTGTGTCATTGGATGATCAATTAGGTCATCATCGTTCTCCCTATGCATATTCTTGTCCAATTAGGGTTTTAAACCAATCTTGTGCATCCAATAAGTTTATTTGTGTTATTGGATTATCATTTAGGTCATATTCGTCCTCCCTAGGCTTATTCTTGTCCAATTAGGGTTTTTAACCAATCTTGTGCATCCAATAGGTGTGTTTGTGTCATTGGATGATCAATTAGGTCATTTTCGTCCTCCCTAGGCATATTCTTGTCCAATTAGGGTTTTTAACCAATCTTGTGCATCCAATAGGTGTGTTTGTGTCATTGGATGATCAATTAGGTCATTTTCGTCCTCCCTAGGCTTATTCTTGTCCAATTAGGGTTTTTAACCAATCTTGTGCATCCAATAGGTGTGTTTGTGTCATTGGATAATCAATTAGGTCATTTTCGTCCTCCCTTGGCTTATTCTTGTGCAATTAGGGTTTTTAATCAATCTTGTGCATCTAATAGGTGTGTTTGTGTCATTGGATGATCAATTAGGTCATTTTCGTCCTCCCTAGGCTTATTCTTGCCCAATAAAGGTTTTTAACCAATCTTGTGCATCCAATAAGTTGAGTTGTGTCATTGGATTAACATTTAGGTCATTTTCGTCCTCCCTAGGCTTATTCTTGTCCAATTAGGGTTTTTATCCAATCTTGTGCATCCAATAGGTGTGTTTGTGTCATTGGATGATCAATTAGGTCATTTTCGTCCTCCCTAGGCATATTCTGGTCCAATTAGGGTTTTTAACCAATCTTGTGCATCCAATAGGTGTGTTTGTGGTAATGGATGATCAATTAGGTCATTTTCGTCCTCCCTAGGCTTATTCTGGTCCAATTAGGGTTTTTAACCAATCTTGTGCATCCAATAGGTGTGTTTGTGTCATTGGATGATCAATTAGGTCATTTTCGTCCTCCCTAGGCTTATTCTTGTCCAATTAGGGTTTTTAACCAATCTTGTGCATCCAATAAGTTGAGTTGTGTCATTGGATTAACATTTAGGTCATTTTCGTTCTCCCTAGGCATATTCTTGTCCAATTAGGGTTTTTAACCCATCTTGTGCATCGAATAAGTTCATTTGTGTTATTGGATTAACATTTAGGTCATATTCGTCCTCCCTAGGCATATTGTTGTCCAATTAGGGTTTTTAACCAATCTTGTGCATCCAATAGGTGTGTTTGTGTCATTGGATGATCAATTAGGTCATTTTCGTCCTCCCTAGGCTTATTCTTGTCCAATTAGGGTTTTTAACCAATCTTGTGCATCCAATAACTTTGTTTGTGTCATTGAATTAATATTTAGGTCATTTTCGTCCTCCCTAGGCATATTCTTGTCCAATTAGGGTTTTTAATCAATCTTGTGCACCCAATAGGTGTGTTTGTGTCATTGGATGATCAATTTGGTCATTTTCGTCCTCCATAGGCTTATTCTTGTCCAATTAGGGTTTTTAACCAATCTTGTGCATCCAATATGTGTGTTTTTGTCATTGGATAATAAATTAGGTCATTTTCTTCCTCCCCAGGCTTATTCTTGTCCAATTAGGGTTTTCAACCAATCTTGTGCATCCAATAGAAGTGTTTGTGTCATTGGATGATCAATTAGGTCATTTTCGTCCTCTCTAGGCTTATTCTTGTCCAATTAGTGTTTTTAACCAATCTTGTGCATCCAATAGGTGTGTTTGTGTCATTGGATGATCAATTAGGTCATTTTCGTCCTCCCTAGGCATATTCTTGTCCAGTTAGGGTTTTTAACCAATCTTGTGCATCCAATAGGTGTGTTTGTGTCATTGGATGATCAATTAGGTCATTTTCGTCCTCCCTAGGCTTATTCTTGTCCAATTAGGGTTTTTAACCAATCTTGTGCATCCAATAAGTTCATTGGTGTCATTGGATGATCAATTAGGTCATTTTCGTCCTCCCTAGGGATATTCTTGTCCAATTAGGATTTTTAACCAATCTTGTGCATCCAATAGGTGTGTTTGTGTCATTGGATGATCAATTAGGTCATTTTCGTCCTCCCTAGGCATATTCTTGTCCAATTAGGGTTTTTAACTAATCTTGTGCATCCAATAAGTTCATTTGTGTCATTGGATGATCAATTAGGTCATTTTCGTCCTCCCTAGGCATATTCTGGTCCAATTAGGGTTTTTAACCAATCTTGTGCATCCAATAGGTGTGTTTGTGTCATTGGATGATCAATTAGGTCATTTTCGTCCTCCCTAGGCTTATTCTTGTCCAATTAGGGTTTTTAACCAATCTTGTGCATCCAATAGGTGTGTTTGTGTCATTGGATGATCAATTAGGTCATTTTCGTCCTCCCTAGGCATATTCTTGTCCAATTAGGGTTTTTAACCAATCTTGTGCATCCAATAACTTTGTTTGGGTCATTGAATTAATATTTAGGTCATTTTCGTCCTCCGTAGGCATATTCTTGTCCAATTAGGGTTTTTAACAAATCTTGTGCATCCAATAGGTGTGTTTGTGTCATTGGATGATCAATTAGGTCATTTTCGTCCTCCCTAGGCTTATTCTTGTCCAATTAGGGTTTTTAACCAATCTTGTGCATCCAATAGGTGTGTTTGTGTCATTGGATGATCAATTAGGTCATTTTCGTCCTCCCTAGGCATATTCTTGTCCAATTAGGGTTTTTAACCAATCTTGTGCATCCAATAGGTGTGTTTGTGTCATTGGATGATCAATTAGGTCATTTTCGTCCTCCCTAGGCATATTCTTGTCCAATTAGGGTTTTTAACCAATCTTGTGCATCCAATAGGTTGAGTTGTGTCATTGGATTAACATTTAGGTCATTTTCGTCCTCCCTAGGCATATTC
Source organism: Cicer pinnatifidum (assembly GCA_037974775.1). Classification (NCBI taxonomy): domain Eukaryota; kingdom Viridiplantae; phylum Streptophyta; class Magnoliopsida; order Fabales; family Fabaceae; genus Cicer; species Cicer pinnatifidum. The sequence continues at coordinate 54,919 of JBBPBR010001140.1, read as the reverse complement.
TTGTCCAATTAGGGTTTTTAACCAATCTTGTGCATCCAATAGGTGTGTTTGTGTCATTGGATGATCAATTAGGTCATTTTCGTCCTCCCTAGGCTTATTCTTGTCCAATTAGGGTTTTTAACCAATCTTGTGCATCCAATAGGTGTGTTTGTGTCATTGGATGATCAATTAGGTCATTTTCGTCCTCCCTAGGCTTATTCTTGTCCAATTAGGGTTTTTAACCATTCTTGTGCATCCAATAGGTGTGTTTGTGTCATTGGATGATCAATTAGGTCATTGTTGTCCTCCCTAGGCTTATTCTTGTCCAATTAGGGTTTTTAACCAATCTTGTGCATCCAATAGGTGTGTTTGTGTCATTGGATGATCAATTAGGTCATTTTCGTCCTCCCTAGGCTTATTCTTGTCCAATTAGGGTTTTTAACCAATCTTGTGCATCCAATAGGTGTGTTTGTGTCATTGGATGATCAATTAGGTCATTTTCGTCCTCCCTAGGTTTATTCTTGTCCAATATGGGTTTTTAACCAATCTTGTGCATCAAATAAGTTCATTAGTGTCATTGGATGATCAATTACGTCATTTTCCTCCTCCCTAGGCATGTTCTTGTCCAACTAGGGTTTTTAACCAATCTTGTGCATCCAATAGGTGTGTTTGTGTCATTGGATGATCAATTAGGTCATTTTCGTCCTCCCTAGGCTTATTCTTGTCCAATTAGGGTTTTTAACCAATCTTGTGCATCCAATAGGTGTGTTTGTGTCATTGGATGATCAATTAGGTCATTTTCGTACTCCCTAGGCTTATTCTTGTCCAATTAGGGTTTTTAACCAATATTGTGCATCCAATAAGTTCATTAGTGTCATTGGATGATCAATTAGGTCATTTTCGTCCTCCTTAGGCATATTCTTGTCCAATTAGGGTTTTTAACCAATATTGTGCATCCAATAAGTTCATTAGTGTCATTGGATGATCAATTAGGTCATTTTCGTCCTCCCTAGGCATGTTCCATTCCAACTAGGGTTTTTAACCAATCTTGTGCATCCAATAGGTGTGTTTGTGTCATTGGATGATCAATTAGGTCATTTTCGTCCTCCCTAGGCATATTCTTGTCCAATTAGGGTTTTTAACCAACCTTGTGCATCCAATAGGTGTGTTTGTGTCATTGGATGATCAATTAGGTCATTTTCGTCCTCCCTAGGCTTATTCTAGTCCAATTAGGGTTTTTAACCAATCTTGTGCATCCAATAGGTGTGTTTGTGTCATTGGATGATCAATTAGGTCATTTTCGTCCTCCCTAGGCTTATTCTTGTCCAATTAGGGTTTTTAACCAATCATGTGCATCCGATAAGTTTGTTTGTGTCATTGAATTAATATTTAGGTCATGTTCGTCCTCCCTAGGCATATTCTTGTCCAATTAGGGTTTTTAACCAATCTTGTGCATCCAATAGGTGTGTTTGTGTCATTGGATGATCACTTAGGTCATTTTCTTCCTCCCTAGGCTTATTCTAGTCCAATTAGGGTTTTTAACCAATCTTGTGCATCCAATAACTTTGTTTGTGTTATTGAATTAATATTTAGGTCATTTTCGTCCTCCCTAGGCATATTCTTGTCCAATTAGGGTTTTTAACCAATCTTGTGCATCCAATAGGTGTGTTTGTGTCATTGGATGATCAAGTAGGTCATTTTCGTCCTCCCTAGGCTTATTCTCGTCCAATTAGGGTTTTTAACCAATCTTGTGCATCCAATAAGTTCATTTGTGTCATTGGATTAACATTTAGGTCATTTTCGTTCTCCTTAGGCATATTCTTGTCCAATTGGGGTTTTTAACCAATCTTGTGCATCCAATAGGTGTGTTTGAGTCATTGGATGATCAATTAGGTCATTTTCGTCCTCCCTAGGCATATTCTTGTCCAGTTAGGGTTTTTAACCAATCTTGTGCATCCAATAGGTGTGTTTGTGTCATTGGATGATCAATTAGGTCATTTCCGTCCTCCCTAGGCTTATTCTTGTCCAATTAGGGTTTTTAACCAATCTTAGGCATCCAATAAGTTCATTAGTGTCATTGGATAATCAATTAGGTCATTTTCGTCCTCCCTAGGCATGTTATTGTCCAACTTGGGTTTTTAACCAATTTTGTGCATCCAATAGGTGTGTTTGTGTCATTGGATGATCAATTAGGTCATTTTCGTCCTCCCTAGGCTTATTCTTGTCCAATTAGGGTTTTTAACCAATCTTGTGCATCCAATAAGTTGAGTTGTGTCATTGGATTAACATTTAGGTCATTTTCGTTCTCCCTAGGCTTATTCTTGTCCAATTAGGGTTTTAACCAATCTTGTGCATCCAATAAGTTCATTTGTGTCATTGGATTAACATTTAGGTCATTTTCGTCCTCCCTAGGTATATTCTTGTCCAATTAGGGTTTTTAACCAATCTTGTGCATCCAATAGGTGTGTTTGTGTCATTGGATGATCAATTTAGGTCATTTTCGTCCTCCCTAGGCATATTCTTGTCGAATTAGGGTTTTTAACACATCTTGTGCATCCAATAGGTGTGTTTGTGTCATTGGATGATCAATTAAGTCATTTTCGTCCTCCCTAGGCTTATTCTTGTTCAATTAGGGTTTTTAACCAATCTTGTGCATCCAATAGGTGTGTTTGTGTCATTGGATGATCAATTAGGTCATTTTTGTCCTCCCAAGGCTTATTCTTGCCCAATTAGGGTTTTTAACCAATCTTGTGCATCCAATAAGTTGAGTTGTTTCATTGGATTAGCATTTAGGTCATTCTCGTCCTCCCTAGGCTTATTCTTGTCCAATTAGGGTTTTTAACTAATCTTGTGCATCCAATAAGTTCATTTGTGTCATTGGATTAACATTTAGGTCATTTGTGTCCTCCCTAGGCATATTCTTGTCCAATTAGGGTTTTTAACCAATCTTGTGCATCCAATAGGTGTGTTTGTGTCATTGGATGATCAATTAGGTTATTTTCGTCCTCCCTAGGCTTATTCTTGTCCAATTAGGGTTTTTAACCAATCTTGTGCATCCAATAAGTTGAGTTGTGTCATTGGATTAACATTTATGTCATTTTCGTTCTCCCTAGGCTTATTCTTTTCCAATTAGGGTTTTTAACCAATCTTGTGCATCCAATAAGTTCACTTGTGTTATTGGATTAACATTTAGGTCATATTCGTCATCCCTAGGAATATTCTTGTCCAATTAGAGTTTTTAACCAATCTTGTGCATCCAATAGGTGTGTTTGTGTCATTGGAGGATAAATGAGGTCATTTTCATCCTCCTTAGCCTTATTCTTGTCCAAATTAGGGTTTTTAACCAATCTTGTGCATCCAATAAGTTTGTTTGTGTCATTGAATTAATATTTAGCTCATTTTCGTCCTCCCTAGGCATATTCTTGTCCAATTAGGGTTTTTAACCAATCTTGTGCATCCAATAGGTGTGTTTTTGTCATTGGATGATCAATTAGGTCATTTTCGTCCTCCATAGGCTTATTCTTGTCCAATTATGGTTTTTAACCAATCTTGTGCATCCAATAGGTGTGTTTGTGTCATTGGATGATCAATTAGGTCATTTTCGTCCTTCATAGGCATATTCTTGTCCAATTAGGGTTTTTAACCAATCTCGTGCATCCAATAGGTGTGTTTGTGTCATTGGATGATCAATTAGGTCATTTTCGTCCTCCCTAGGCTTATTCTTGTCCAATTAGGGTTTTTAACCAATCTTGTGCATCCAATAGGTGTGTTTGTGTCATTGGATGATAAATGAGGTCATTTTCGTCCTCCCTAGCCTTATTCTTGTCCAAATTAGGGTTTTTAACCAATCTTGTGCATCCAATAAGTTTGTTTGTGTCATTGAATTAATATTTAGGTCATTTTCGTCCTCCCTAGCCATATTCTTGTCCATATAGGGTTTTTAACCAATCTTGTGCATCCAATAGGTGTGTTTGTGTCATTGGATGATCAATTAGGTCATTTTCGTCCTCCATAGGCTTATTCTTGTCCAATTATGGTTTTTAACCAATCTTGTGCATCCAATAGGTGTGTTTGTGTCATTGGATGATCAATTAGGTCATTTTCGTCCTTCCTAGGCATATTCTTGTCAAATTAGAGTTTTTAACCAATCTTGTGCATCCGATAAGTTTGTTTGTGTCATTGAATTAATATTTAGGTCCTGTTCGTCCTCCCTAGGCATATTCTTGTCCAATTAGAGTTTTTAACCAATCTTGTGCATCCAATAGGTGTGTTTGTGTCATTGGATGATCAATTAGGTCATTTTCGTCCTCCCTAGGCTTATTCTTGTCCAATTAGGGTTTTTAACCAATCTTGTGCATCCAATAACTTTGTTTGTGTCATTGAATTAATATTTTGGTCATTTTCGTCCTCCCTAGGCATATTCTTGTCCAATTAGGGTTTTTAACCAATCTTGTGCATTCAATAGGTGTGTTTGTGTCAATGGATGATCAATTAGGTCAATTTGTCCTCCCTTGGCATATTCTTGTCCAATTAGGGTTTTTAACCAATCTTGTGCATCCAATAGGTGTGTTTGTGTCATTGGATGATCAATTAGGTCATTTTCGTCCTCCCTAGGCTTATTCTTGTCCAATTAGGGTTTTTAACCAATCTTGTGCATCCAATAGGTGTGTTTGCGTCATTGGATGATCAATTAGGTCATTTTCGTCCTCCCTAGGCTTATTCTTGTCCAATTAGGGTTTTTAACCAATCTTGTGCATCCAATAAGTTGAGTTGTGTCATTGGATTAATATTTAGGTCATTTTCGTCCTCTCTACGGTTATTCTTGTCCAATTAGGGTTTTTAACCAATCATGTGCATCCAATAGGTGTGTTTGTGTCATTGGATGATCAATTAGGTCATTTTCGTCCTCCCTAGGCATATTCTTGTCCAATTAGGGTTTTTAACCAATCTTGTGCATCCAATAGGTGTGTTTGTGTCATTGGATGATCAATTAGGTCATTTTCGTCCTCCCTAGGCTTATTCTTGTCCAATTAGGGTTTTTAACCAATCTTGTGCATCCAATAGGTGTGTTTGTGTCATTGGATGATCAATTAGGTCGTTTTTGTCGTCCCTAGGCTTATTCTTGTCCAATTAGGGTTTTTAACCAATCTTGTGCATCCAATAGGTGTGTTTGTGTCATTGGATGATCAATTAGGTCAATTTCGTCCTACCTAGAATTATTCTTGTCAAATTAGGGTTTTTAATCAATCTTGTGCATCCAATAACTTTGTTTGTGTCATTGAATTAATATTTAGGTCATTTTCGTCCTCCCTAGGCATATTCTTGTCCAATTAGGGTTTTTAACCAATCTTGTGCATCCAATAGGTGTGTTTGTGTCATTGGATGATCAATTAGGTCATTTTCGTCCTACCTAGACTTATTCTTGTCAGATTAGGGTTTTTAATCAATCTTGTTCATCCAATAACTTTGTTTGTGTCATTGAATTAATATTTAGGTCATTTTCGTCCTCCCTAGGCATATTCTTGTCCAATTAGGGTTTTTAACCAATCTTGTGCATCCAATAGGTGTGTTTGTGTCATTGGATGATCAATTAGGTTATTTTCGTCCTTCCTAGGCTTACTCTTGTCCAATTAGGGTTTTTAACCAATGTTGTGCATCCAATAAGTTCATTTGTGTCATTGGATTAACATTTAGGTCATTTTCGTCCTCCCTAGGCATATTCTTGTCCAATTAGGGTTTTTAACCAATCTTGTGCATCCAATAGGTGTGTTTGTGTCATTGGATGATCGATTAGGTCATTTTCGTCCTACCTAGACTTATTCTTGTCAAATTAGGGTTTTTAATCAATCTTGTGCATCCAATAACTTTGTTTGTGTCACTGAATTAATATTTAGGTCATTTTCGTCCTCCCTAGGCATATTCTTGTCCAATTAGGGTTTTTAACCAATCTTGTGCATCCAATAGGTGTGTTTGTGTCATTGGATGATCAATTAGGTTATTTTCGTCCTCCCTAGGCTTATTCTTGTCCAATTAGGGTTTTTAACTAATCTTGTGCATCCAATAAGGTCATTTGTGTCATTGGATGATCAGTTAGGTCATTTTCGTCCTCCCTAGGCATATTCTTGTCCAATTAGGGTTTTTAACCAATCTTGTGCATCCAATAGGTGTGTTTGTGTCATTGGATGATCAATTTGGTCATTTTCGTCCTCCCTAGGCTTATTCTTGTCCAATTAGTATTTTTAACCGATCTTGTGCATCCAATAGGTGTGTTTGTGTCATTGGATGATCAATTAGGTCATTTTCGTCCTCCCTTTGGCATATTCTTGTCCAATTAGGGTTTTTAACCAATCTTGTGCATCCAATAGGTGTGTTTGTGTCATTGGATGATCAATTAGGTCATTTTCGTCCTCCCTAGGCTTATTCTTGTCCAATTAGGGTTTTTAACCAATCTTGTGCATCCAATAAGTTCATTTGTGTCATTGGACGATCAATTAGGTCATTTTCGTCCTCCCTAGGCATATTCTTGTCCAACTAGGGTTTTTAACCAATCTTGTGCATCCAATAAGTTGAGTTGTGTCATTGGAGTAACATTTAGGTCATTTTCGTTCTCCCTAGGCTTATTCTTGTCCAATTAGGGTTTTTAACCAATCTTGTGCATCCAATAAGTTCATTTGTGTTATTGGATTAACATTTAGGTCATATTCGTCCTCCCTAGGCATATTCTTGTCCAATTAGGGTTTTTAACCAATCTTGTGCCTCCAATAGGTGTGTTTGTGTCATTGGATGATCAATTAGGTCATTTTCGTCCTCCCTAGGCTTATTCTTGTCCAATTAGGGTTTTTAACCGATCTTGTGCATCCAATAGGTGTGTTTGTGTCATTGGATGATTAATTAGGTCATTTTCCTCCTCCCTAGGCATATTCTTGTCCAATTAGGGTTTTTAACCAATCTTGTGCATCCAATAGGTGTGTTTGTGTCATTGGATGATCAATTAGGTCATTTTCGTCCTCCCTAGGCATATTCTTGTCCAATTAGGGTTTTTAACGAATCTTGTGCATCCAATAGGTGTGTTTGTGTCATTGGATGATCAATTAGGTCATTTTCGTCCTCCCTATGCATATTCTTGTCCAATTAGGGTTTTTAACGAATCGTGTGCATCCAATAGGTGTGTTTGTGTCATTGGATGATCAATTAGGTCATTTTCGTCCTCCCTAGGCATATTCTTGTCCAATTAGGGTTTTTAACCAATCTTGTGCATCCAATAGGTGTGTTTGTGTCATTGGATGATCAATTAGGTCATTTTCGTCCCACCTAGGCTTATTCTTGTCCAATTAGGGTTTTTAACCAATCTTGTGCATCCAATAAGTTGAGTTGTGTCATTGGATTAACATTTAGGTCATTTTCGTCCTCCCTAGGCTTATTCTTGTCCAATTAGGGTTTTTAACCAATCTTGTGCATCCAATAAGTTCATTTGTGTCATTAGATTTACATTTAGGTCATTTTTGTCCTCCCTAGGCATATTCTTGTCCAATTAGGGTTTTTAACCAATCTTGTGCATCCAATAGGTGTGTTTGTGTCATTGGATGATCAATTAGGTCATTTTCGTCATCCCTAGGCTTATTCTTGTCCAATTATGGTTTTTAACTAATCTTGTGCGTCCAATAAGTTCATTTGTGTCATTGGATGATCAATTAGGTCATTTTCGTCCTCCCTAGGCATATTCTTGTCCAATTAGGGTTTTTAACCAATCTTGTGCATCCAATAGGTGTGTTTGTGTCATTGGATGATCAATTAGGTCATTTTCGTCCTCCCTAGGCTTATTCTTGTCCAATTAGGGTTTTTAACCAATCTTGTGCATCCAATAAGTTGAGTTGTGTCATTGGATTAACATTTAGGTCATTTTCGTTCTCCCTAGGCTTATTCTTGTCCAATTAGGTTTTTTAACCAATCTTGTGCATCCAATAGGTGTGTTTGTGTCATTGGATGATCAATTAGGTCATTTTCGTCCTCCCTAGGCTTATTCTTGTCCAATTAGGGTTTTTAACCAATCTTATGCATCCAATAAGTTTGTTTGTGTCATTGAATTAATATTTAGGTCATTTTCGTCCTCCCTAGGCATATTCTTGTCCAATTAGGGTTTGTAACCAATCTTGTGCATCCAATAGGTGTGTTTGTGTCATTGGATGATCAATTAGGTCATTTTCGTCCTCCCTAGGCATATTCTTGTCCAATTAGGGTTTTTAACCAATCTTGTGCATCCAATAGGTGTGTTTGTGTCATTGGATGATCAATTAGGTCATTTTCGTCCTCCCTAGGCATATTATTGTCCAATTAGGGTTTTTAACCAATCTTCTGCATCCAACAGGTGTGTTTGTGTCATTGGATGATCAATTAGGTCATTTTCGTCCTCCCTAGGCATATTCTTGTCCAATTAGGGTTTTTAACCAATCTTGTGCATCCAATAGGTGTGTTTGTGTCATTGGATGATCAATTAGGTCATTTTCGTCCTCCCTAGGCATATTCTTGTCCAATTAGGGTTTTTAACCAATCTTGTGCATCCAATAGGTGTGTTTGTGTCATTGGATGATCAATTAGGTTATTTTCTTCCTCCCTATGCATATTCTTGTCCAATTAGGGTTTTTAACTAATCGTGTGCATCCGATAAGTTCATTTGTGTCATTGGATGATCAATTAGGTCATTTTCGTCCTCCCTAGGCATATTCTTGTCCAATTAGGGTTTTTAACCAATCTTGTGCATCCAATAGGTGTGTTTGTGTCATTGGATGATCAATTAGGTCATTTTCGTCCTCCCTAGGCATATTCTTGTCCAATTAGGGTTTTTAACCAATCTTGTGCATCCAATAGGTGTGTTTGTGTCATTGGATGATCAATTAGGTCATTTTCGTCCTCCATAGGCTTATTCTTGTCCAATTAGGGTTTTTGACCAATCTTGTGCATCAAATAAGTTCATTTGTGTCATTGGATGATCAATTAGGTCATTTTCGTCCTCCCTAGGCATATTCTTGTCCAATTAGGGTTTTTAACCAATCTTGTGCATCCAATAGGTGTGTTTGTGTCATTGGATGATCAATTAGGTCATTTTCGTCCTCCCTAGGCTTATTCTTGTCCAATTAGGGTTTTTAACCAATCTTGTGCATCTAATAGGTGTGTATGTGTTATTGGATGATCAATTAGGTCATTTTCGTCCTCCCTAGGCTTTTTCTTGTCCAATTAGGGTTTTTAACCAATCTTGTGCATCCGATAAGTTTGTTTGTGTCATTAAATTAATATTTAGGTCATTTTCGTCCTCCCTAAGCATATTCTTGTCCAATTAGGGTTTTTAACCAATCTTATGCATCCAATAGGTGTGTTTGTGTCATTGGATGATCAATTAGGTCATTTTCGTCCTCCCTAGGCATATTCTTGTCCAATTAGGGTTTTTAACCAATCTTGTGCATCCAATAGGTGTGTTTGTGTCATTGGATGATCAATTAGGTCATTTTCGTCCTCCCTAGGCTTATTCTTGTCCAATTAGGGTTTTTAACCAATCTTGTGCATCCAATAGGTGTGTTTGTGTCATTGGATGATCAATTAGGTCATTTTTGTCCTCCTTAGGCTTATTTTTGTCCAATTAGTGTTTTTAACCAATCTTGTGCATCCAATAAGTTCATTTGTGTCATTGGATGATCAATTAGGTCATTTTCGTCCTCCCTAGGCATATTCTTGTCCAACTAGGGTTTTTAACCAATCTTGTGCATCCAATAGGTGTGTTTGTGTCATTGGATGATCAATTAGGTCATTTTCGTCCTCCCTAGGCTTATTCTTGTCCAATTAGGGTTTTTAACCAATCTTGTGCATCCAATAGGTGTGTTTGTGTCATTGGATGATCAATTAGGTCATTTTCGTCCTCCCAAGGCTTATTCTTGTCCAATTAGAGTTTTTAACCAATCTTGTGCATCCAATAGGTGTGTTTGTGTCATTGGATGATCAATTAGGTCATTTTCGTCCTCCCTAGGCTTATTCTTGTCCAATTAGGGTTTTTAACCAATCTTGTGCATCCAATAGGTGTGTTTGTGTCATTGGATGATCAATTACGTCATTTTCGTCCTCCCTAGGCTTATTCTTGTCCAATTAGGGTTTTTAACTAATCTTGTGCATCCGATAAGTTTGTTTGTGTCATTGAATTAATATTTAGGTCATGTTCGTGCTCCCTAGGCATATTCTTGTCCAATTAGGGTTTTTAACCAATCTTGTGCATCCAATAGGTGTGTTTGTGTCATTGGATGATCAATTAGGTCATTTTCGTCCTCCCTAGGCTTATTCTTGTCCAATTAGGGTTTTTAACCAATCTTGTGCATCCAATAACTTTGTTTGTGTCATTGAATTAATATTTTGGTCATTTTCGTCCTCCCTAGGCATATTCTTGTCCAATTAGGGTTTTAACCAGTCTTGTGCATCCAATAGGTGTGTTTGTGTCCTTGGATGATCAATTAGGTCATTTTCGTCCTCTTTAGGCTTATTCTTGTCCAATTAGGGTTTTTAATCAATCTTGTGCATCCAATAAGTTGAGTTATGAAATTGGATTAACATTTAGGTCATTTTCATTCTCCCTAGGCATATTCTTGTCCAACTAGGATTTTTAACCAATCTTGTGCATCCAATAGGTGTGTTTGTGTCATTGGATGATCAATTAGGTCATTTTCGTCCTCCCTAGGCATATTCTTGTCCAATTAGGGTTTTTAACCAATCTTGTGAATCCAATAGGTGTGTTTGTGTCATTGGATGATCAATTAGGTTATTTTCGTCCTTCCTAGGCTTATTCTTGTCCAATTAGGGTTTTTAACCAATCTTGTGCATCCAATAGGTGTGTTTGTGTCATTGGATGAACGATTAGGTCATTTTCGTCCTCCCTAGGCATATTCTTGTCCAATAAGGGTTTTTAACCAATCTTGTGCTTCCAATAGGTGTGTTTGTGTCATTGGATGATCAATTAGGTCATTTTCGTTCTCCCTAGGCTTATTCTTGTCCAATTAGGGTTTTTACCCAATCTTGTGCATCCAACAAGTTTGTTTATGTCATTGAATTAATATTTAGGTCATTTTCGTCCTCCCTAGGCATATTCTTGTCCAATTAGGGTTTTTAACCAATCTTTTTCTTCCAATAGGAGTGTTTGTGTCATTGGATGATCAATTAGGTCATTTTTGTCCTCCCTAGGCATATTCTTGTCCAATTAGGGTTTTTAACCAATCTTGTGCATCCTATAGGTGTGTTTGTGGCAATGGATGATCAATTAGGTCATTTTCGTCCTCCCCAGGCTTATTCTTGTCCAATTAGGGTTTTTAACCAATCTTGTGCATCCAATAGGTGTGTTTGTGTCATTGGATGATCAATTAGGTCATTTTAGTCCTCCCTAGGCTTATTCTTGCCCAATTAGGGTTTTTAACCAATCTTGTGCATCCAATAATTTGAGTTGTGTCATTGGATTAGCATTTAGGTCATTTTCGTCCTCCCTAGGCATATTCTTCTCCAATTTGGGTTTTTAACCAATCTTTTGAATCCAATAGGTGTGTTTGTGTCATTGGATGATCAATTAGGTCATTTTCGTCCTCCCTAGGCTTATTCTTGTCCAATTAGGGTTTTTAACCAATCTTATGCATCCAATAACTTTGTTTGTGTCATTGAATTAATATTTTGGTCATTTTCGTCCTCCCTAGGCATATTCTTGTCCAATTAGGGTTTTTAACCAATCTTGTGGATCCAATAGGTGTGTTTGTGTCATTGGATGATCAATTAGGTCATTTTCGTCCTCCCTAGGCTTATTCTTGTCCAATTATGGTTTTTAACCAATCTTGTGCATCCAATAGGTGTGTTTGTGTCATTGGATGATCAATTAGATCATTTTCGTCCTCCCCAGGCTTATTCTTGTCCAATTAGGGTTTTTAACCAATCTTGTGCATCCAATAGGTGTGTTTGTGTCATTGGATGATCAATTAGGTCATTTTCGTCCTCCCTAGGCTTATTCTTGTCCAATTAGGGTTTTTAACCAATCTTGTGCATCCAATAACTTTGTTTGTGTCATTGAATTAATATTTTGGTCATTTTCGTCCTCCCTAGGCATATTCTTGTCCAATTAGGGTTTTTAACCAATCTTGTGCATTCAATAGGTGTGTTTGTGTCAATGGATGATCAATTAGGTCATTTTCGTCCTCCCTTGGCATATTCTTGTCCAATTAGGGTTTTTAACCAATCTTGTGCATCCAATAGGTGTGTTTGTGTCATTGGATGATCAATTAGGTCATTTTCGTCCTCCCTTGGCTTATTCTTGTCCAATTAGGGTTTTTAACCAATCTTATGCATCCAATAGGTGCGTTTGTGTCATTGGATGATCAATTAGGTCATTTTCGTCCTCCCTAGGCTTATTCTTGTCCAATTAGGGTTTTTAACCAATCTTGTGCATCCAATAGGTGTGTTTGTGTCATTGGATGATCAATTAGGTCATTTTCGTCCTCCCTAGGCTTATTCTTGTCCAATTAGGGTTTTTAACCAATCTTGTGCATCCAATAACTTTGTTTGTGTCATTGAATTAATATTTTGGTCATTTTCGTCCTCCCTAGGCATGTTCTTGTCCAACTAGGGTTTTTAACCAATCTTGTGCATCCAATTGGTGTGTTTGTGTCATTGGATGATCAATTAGGTCATTTTCGTCCTCCCTAGGCTTATTCTTGTCCAATTAGGGTTTTTAACCAATCTTGTGCATCCAATAGGTGTGTTTGTGTCATTGGATGATCAATTAGGTCATTTTCGTCCTCCCTAGGCTTATTCTTGTCCAATTAGGGTTTTTAACCAATCTTGTGCATCCAATAGGTGTGTTTGTGTCATTGGATGATCAATTAGGTCATTTTCGTCCTTTCTATGCTTATTTTTGTCCAATTAGGGTTTTTAAGCAATCTTGTGCATCCAATAAGTTCATTTGTGTCATTGGATGATCAATTAGGTCATTTTCGTCCTCCCTAGGCATATTCTTGTCCAACTAGGGTTTCTAACCAATCTTGTGCTTCCAATAGATGTGTTTGTGTCATTGGATGATCAATTAGGTCATTTTCGTCCTCCCTAGGCTTATTCTTGTCCAATTAGGGTTTTTAACCAATCTTGTGCATCCAATAGGTGTGTTTGTGTCATTGGATGATCAATTAGGTCATTTTCGTCCTCCCTAGGCTTATTCTTGTCCAATTAGGGTTTTTAACCAATCTTGTGCATCCAATAGGTGTGTTTGTGTCATTGGATGATCAATTAGGTCATTTTCGTCCTCCCTAGGCATATTCTTGTCCAATTAGGGTTTTTAACCAATCTTGTGCATCCAATAGGTGTGTTTGTGTCATTGGATGATCAATTAGGTCATTTTCGTCCTCCCTAGGCATATTCTTGTCCAATTAGGGTTTTTAACGAATCTTGTGAATCCAATATGTGTGATTGTGTCATTGGATGATCAATTAGGTCATTTTCGTCCTCCCTAGGCATATTCTTGTCCAATTAGTGTTTTTAAACAATCTTGTGCATCCAATAGGTGTGTTTGTGGCAATGGATGATCAATTAGGTCATTTTCGTCCTCCCTAGGCTTATTCTTGTCCAATTAGGGTTTTTAACCAATCTTGTGCATCCAATAGGTGTGTTTGTGTCATTGGATGATCAATTAGGTCATTTTCGTCCTCCCTAGGCTTATTCTTGCCCAATTAGGGTTTTTAACGAATCTTGTGCATCCAATAAGTTCATTTGTGTCATTGGATTAACATTTAGGTCATTTTCGTCCTCCCTAGGCATATTCTTGTCCAATTAGGGTTTTTAACCAATCTTGTGCTTCCAATAGGTGTGTTTGTGTCATTGGACGATCAATTAGGTCATTTTCGTCCTCCCTAGGCTTATTCTTGTCCAATTAGGGTTTTTAACCAATCTTGTGCATCCAATAGGTGTGTTTGTGTCATTGGATGATCAATTAGGTCATTTTCGTCCTCCCTAGGCATATTCTTGTCCAATTAGGGTTTTTAACGAAGCTTGTGCATCCAATAGGTGTGTTTGTGTCATTGGATGATCAATTAGGTCATTTTCGTCCTCCCTAGGCATATTCTTGTCCAATTAGGGTTTTTAACCAATCTTGTGCATCCAATAGGTGTGTTTGTGTCATTGGATGATCAATTAGGTCATTTTCGTCCTCCCTAGGCTTATTCTTGTCCAATTAGGGTTTTTAACAAATCTTGTGCATCCAATAAGTTCCTTTGTGTCATTGGATGATCAATTAGGTCATTTTCGTCCTCCCTAGGCTTATTCTTGTCCAATTAGGGTTTTTAACCAATCTTGTGCATCCAATAGGTGTGTTTGTGTCATTGGATGATCAATTAGGTCATTTTCGTCCTACCTAGGCTTATTCTTGTCCGATTAGGGTTTTTAACCAATCTTGTGCATCCAATAGGTGTGTTTGTGTCATTGGATGATCAATTAGGTCATTTTCGTCCTCCCTAGGCATATTCTTGTCCAATTAGGGTTTTTAACCAATCTTGTGCATCCAATAGGTGTGTTTGTGTCATTGGATGATCAATTAGGTCATTTTCGTCCTCCCTAGGCTTATTCTTGTCCAATTAGGGTTTTTAACCAATCTTGTGCATCCAATACGTTCATTTGTGTCATTAGATTAACTTTTAGGTCATTTTCGTCCTCCCTAGGCATATTCTTGTCCAATTAGAGTTTTAGACCAATCTTGTGCATCCAATAGGTGTGTTTGTGTCATTGGATGATCAATTAGGTTATTTTCGTCCTCCCTAGGCTTATTCTTGTCCAATTAGGGTTTTTAACTAATCTTGTCATCCAATTAGTTCATTTGTGTCATTGGATGATCAATTAGGTCATTTTCGTCCTCCCTAGGCATATTCTTGTCCAATTAGGGTTTTTAACCAATCTTGTGCATCCAATAGGTGTGTTTGTGTCATTGGATGATCAATTAGGTCATTTTCGTCCTCCCTAGGCTTATTCTTGTCCAATTAGGGTTTTTAACCAATCTTGTGCATCCAATAAGTTCATTTGTGTCATTGGATTAACATTCAGGTCATTTTCGTCCTCCCTAGGCATATTCTTGTCCAATTAGGGTTTTTAACCAATCTTGTGCATCCAATAGGTGTGTTTGTGTCATTGGATGATCAATTAGGTCATTTTCGTCCTCCCTAGGCTTATTCTTGTCCAATTAGGATTTTTATCCAATCTTGTGCATCCAATAAGTTCATTTGTGTCATTGGATGATCAATTAGGTCATTTTCGTCCTCCCTAGGCATATTCTTGTCCAACTAGGGTTTTTAACCAATCTTGTGCATCCAATAGGTGTGTTTGTGTCATTGGATGATCAATTAGGTCATTTTCGTCCTCGCTAGGCATATTCTTGTCCAATTAGGGTTTTTAACCAATCTTGTGCATCCAATAGGTGTGTTTGTGTCATTGGATGATCAATTAGGTCATTTTCGTCCTCCCAAGGCTTATTCTTGTCCAATTTGGGTTTTTAACCAATCTTGTGCAGCCAATAAGTTCATTTGTGTCATTGGATTAACATTTAGGTCAATTTCGTCCTCCCCCGTCATATTCTTGTCCAATTAGGGTTTTTAACCAATCTTGTGTATCCAATTGGTGTGTTTGTGTCATTGGATGATAAACTAGGTCATTTTCGTCCTCCCTAGGCATATTCTTGTCCAATTAGGGTTTTTAACCAATCTTGTGCATCCAATAGGTGTGTTTGTGTCATTGGATGATCAATTAGGTCATTTTCGTCCTCCCTAGGCTTATTCTTGTCCAATTAGGGTTTTTAACCAATCTTGTGCATCCAATAAGTTTGTTTGTGTCATTGAATTAATATTTAAGTCATTTTCGTCCTCCCTAGGCATATTCTTGTCCAATTAGGGTTTTTAACCAATCTTATGCATTCAATAGGTGTGTTTGTGTCATTGGATGATCAATTAGGTCATTTTCGTCCTCCCTAGGCATATTCTTGTCCAATTAGGGTTTTTAACCAATCTTGTGCATCCAATAGGTGTGTTTGTGTCATTGGATGATCAATTAGGTCATTTTCGTCCTCCCTAGGGTTATTCTTGTCCAATTAGGGTTTTTAACCAATCTTGTGCATCCAATAAGTTGAGTTGTGTCATTGGATTAATATTTAGGTCATTTTCATTCTCCCTAGGCTTATTTTTGTCGAATTAGGTTTTTAACCAATCTTGTGCATCCAATAAGTTCATTTGTGTCATTGGATTAACATTTAGGTCATTTTCGTCCTCCCTAGGCATATTCTTGTCCAATTAGGGTTTTTAACCAATCTTGTGCATCCAATAGGTGTGTTTGTGTCATTGGATGATCAATTAGGTCATTTTCGTCCTCCCTAGGCTTATTCTTGTCCAATTAGGGTTTTTAACCAATCTTGTGCATCCAATAGGTGTGTTTGTGTCATTGGATGATCAATTAGGTCATTTTCGTCCTCCCTAGGCTTATTCTTGTCCAATTAGGGTTTTTAACCAATCTTGTGCATCCAATAGGTGTGTTTGTGTCATTGGACGATCAATTAGGTCATTTTCGTCCTGCCTAGGCTTATTCTTGTCCAATTAGGGTTTTTAACCAATCTTGTGCATCCAATAGGTGTGTTTGTGTCATTGGATGATCAATTAGGTCATTTTTGTCCTCCCTAGGCTTATTCTTGTCCAATTAGGGTTTTTAACCAATCTTGTGCATCCAATTACTTTGTTTGTGTCATTGAATTAATATTTTGGTCATTTTCGTCCTCCCTAGGCATATTCTTGTCCAATTAGGGTTTTTAACCAATCTTGTGCATCCAAAAGGTGTGTTTGTGTCATTGGATGATCAATTAGGTCATTTTCGTCCTCCCTATGCTTATTCTTGTTCAATTAGGGTTTTTAACCAATCTTGTGCATCCAATAAGTTCATTTGTGTCATTGGATGATCAATTAGGTCATTTTCGTCCTCCCTTGGCATATTCTTGTCCAACTAGGGTTTTTAACCAATCTTGTGCATCCAATAGGTGTGTTTGTGTCATTGGATGATCAATTATGTCATTTTCTTCCTCCCTAGCCTTATTTTTGTCCAATTAGGGTTTGTAACCAATCTTGTGCATCCAATAAGTTGAGTTGTGTCATTGGATTAACATTTAGGTCATTTTCGTTCTCCATAGGCTTAGTCTTGTCCAATTAGGGTTTGTAACCAATCTTGTGCATTCAATAAGTTCATTTGTGTTATTGGATTAACATTTAGGTCATATTCGTCTTCCCTAGCCATATTCTTGTCCAATTAGGGTTTTTAACCAATCTTGTGCATCCAATAGGTGTGTTTGTGTCATTGGATGATCAATTAGGTCATTTTCGTTCTCCCTAGGCATATTCTTGTCCAGTTAGGGTTTTTAACCAATCTTGTGCATCCAATAGATGTGTTTGTGTCACTGGATGATAAATTAGGTCATTTTCGTCGTTCCCTAGGCATATTCTTGTCCAATTAGGGTTTTTAACCAATCTGGTGCATCCAATAGGTGTGTTTGTGTCATTGGATGATCAATTAGGTCATTTTCGTCCTCCCTAGGCATGTTCTTGTCCAACTAGGGTTTTTAACCAATTTTGTGCATCCAATAGGTGTGTTTGTGTCATTGGAAGATCAATTAGGTCATTTTCGTCCTCCCTAGGCTTATTCTTGTCCAATTAGGGTTTTTAACCAATCTTGTGCATCCAATAGGTGTGTTTGTGTCATTGGATGATCAATTAGGTCATTTTCGTCCTCCCTAGGCATATTCTTGTCCAATTAGGGTTTTTAACCAATCCTGTGCATTCAATAGGTGTGTTTGTGTCATTGGATGATCAATTAGGTCATTTTCGTCCTCCCTAGGCTTATTCTTGTCCAATTAGGGTTTTCAACCAATCTTGTGCATCCAATAAGTTGAGTTGTTTCATTGGATTAACATTTAGGTCATTTTCGTCCTCCCTAGGCATATTCTTGTCCAATTAGGGGTTTTAACCAATCTTGTGCATCCAATAGGTGTGTTTGTGTCATTGGATGATCAATTAGGTCATTTTCGTCCTCCCTAGGCTTATTCTTGTCCAATTAGGGTTTTTAACCAATCTTGTGCATCCAATAACTTTGTTTGTGTCATTGAATTAATATTTTGGTCATTTTCGTCCTCCCTAGGCATATTCTTGTCCAATTAGGGTTTTTAACCAGTCTTGTGCATCCATTAGGTGTGTTTGTGTCATTGGATGATCAATTAGGTCATTTTCGTCCTCCCTAGGCTTATTCTTATCCAATTAAGGTTTTTAACCAATCTTGTGCATCCAATAGGTGTGTTTGTGTCATTGGATGATCAATTAGGTCATTTTCGTCCTCCCTAGGCTTATTCTTGTCCAATTAGGGTTTTTAACCAATCTTGTGCATCCAATAGGTGTGTTTGTGTCATTGGATGACCAATTAGGTCATTTTAGTCCTCCCTAGGCATATTCTTGTCCAATTAGGGTTTTTAACCAATCTTGTGCATCCAATAGGTGTGTTTGTGTCATTGGATGATCAATTAGGTCATTTTCGTCCTCCCTAGGCTTATTCTTGTCCAATTAGGGTTTTTAACCAATCTTGTGCATCCAATAACTTTGTTTGTGTCATTGAATTAATATTTTGGTCATTTTCGTCCTCCCTAGGCATATTCTTGTCCAATTAGGGTTTTTAACCAATCTTGTGCATCCAATAGGTGTGTTTGTGTCATTAGATGATCAATTAGGTCATTTTCGTCCTCCCTAGGCTTATTCTTGTCCAATTAGGGTTTTTAACCAATCTTGTGCATCCAATTACTTTGTTTGTGTCATTGAATTAATATTTTGGTCATTTTCGTCCTCCCTAGGCATTTTCTTGTCCAATTAGGGTTTTTAACCAGTCTTGTGCATCCAATAGGTGTGTTTGTGTCATTGGATGATCAATTAGGTCATTTTCGTCCTCCCTAGGCATATTCTTGTCCAATTAGGGTTTTTAACCAATCTTGTGCATCCAATAGGTGTGTTTGTGTCATTGGATGATCAATTAGGTCATTTTCGTCCTCTTTAGGCTTATTCTTGTCCAATTAGGGTTTTTAACCAATCTTGTGCATCCAATAAGTTGAGTTATGTCATTGGATTAACATTTAGGTCATTTTCATTCTCCCTAGGCTTATTCTTGTCCAATTAGGTTTTTAACCAATCTTGTGCATCCAATAAGTTCATTTGTGTCATTGGATTAACATTTAGGTCATTTTCGTCCTCCCTAGGCATATTCTTGTCCAATTAGGGTTTTTAACCAATCTTGTGCATCCAATAGGTGTGTTTGTGTCATTGGATGATCAATTTTGGTCATTTTCGTCCACCCTAAGCATATTCTTGTCCAATTAGGGTTTTTAACCAATCTTGTGCATCCAATAGGTGTGTTTGTGTCATTGGATGATCAATTAGGTCATTTTCGTCCTCCCTAGACTTATTCTTGTCCAATTAGGGTTTTTAACAAATCTTGTGCAACCAATAAGTTCATTTGTGTCATTAGATGATCAATTAGGTTATTTTCGTCCATCCTAGCCATATTCTTGTCCAATTAGGGTTTTTAACCAATCTTGTGCATCCAATAGGTGTGTTTCTGTCATTGGATGGTCAATTAGGTCATTTTCGTCCTCCCTAGGCATATTCTTGTCCAATTAGGGTTTTTAACCAATCTTGTGCATCCAATAGGTGTGTTTGTGTCATTGGATGATCAATTTAGGTCATTTTCGTCCTCCCTAGGCATATTCTTGTCCAATTAGGGTTTTTAACCAATCTTGTGCATCCAATAGGTGTGTTTGTGTCATTGGATGATCAATTAGGTCATTTTCGTCCTCCCTAGACTTATTCTTGTCCAATTAGGGTTTTTAACCAATCTTGTACATCCAATAAGTTGAGTTGTGTCATTGGATTAACATTGAGGTCATTTTCGTCCTCCGTAGGCTTATTCTTGTCCAATTAGGGTTTTTAACCAATCTTGTGCATCCAATAGGTGTGTTTGTGTCATTGGATGACCAATTAGGTCATTTTCGTCCTCCCTAGGCTTATTCTTGTCCAATTAGGGTTTTTAACCAATCTTGTACATCCAATAAGTTCATTTGTGTAATTGGATGATCAATTAGGTCATTTTCGTCCTCCCTAGGCATATTCTTGTCCAATTAGGGTTTTTAACCAATCTTGTGCATCCAATAGGTGTGTTTGTGTCATTGGATGATCAATTAGGTCATTTTCGTCCTCCCTAGGCATATTCTTGTCCAATTAGGGTTTTTAACCAATCTTGTGCATCCAATAGGTGTGTTTGTGTCATTGGATGATCAATTAGGTCATTTTCGTCCTCCCTAGGCTTATTCTTGTCCAATTAGGGTTTTTAACCAATCTTGTGCATCCTATAGGTGTGGTTGTGTCATTGGATGATCAATTAGGTCATTTTCGTCCTCCCTATGCTTATTCTTGTCCAACTAGGGTTTTTAACCAATCTTGTGCATCCAATAAGTTTGTTTGTGTCATTGAATTAATATTTAGGTGACTTTCGTCCTCCCTAGGCATATTCTTGTCCAATTAGGGTTTTTAACCAATCTTGTGCATCCAATAGGTGTGTTTGTGTCATTGGATGATCAATTAGGTCATTTTCGTCCTCCCTAGGCATATTCTTGTCCAATTAGGGTTTTTAACCAATCTTGTGCATCCAATAGGTGTGTTTGAGTTATTGGATGATCAATTAGGTCATTTTCGTCCTCCCTAGGCATATTCTTGTCCAATTAGGGTTTTTAACGAATCTTGTGCATCCAATTGGTGTGTTTGTGTCAATGGATGATCAATTAGGTCATTTTCGTCCTCCCTAGGCTTATTCTTGTCCAATTAGGGTTTTTAACCAATCTTGTGCATCCAATAGGTGTGTTTGTGTCATTGGATGATCAATTAGGTCATTTTCGTCCTCCCTAGGCTTATTCTTGTCCAATTAGGGTTTTTAACCAATCTTGTGCATCCAATAAGTTCATTTGTGTCATTGGATTAACATTTAGGTCATTTTCGTCCTCCCTAGGCATATTCTTGTCCAATTAGGGTTTTTAATCAATCTTGTGTATCCAATAGGTGTGTTTGTGTCATTGGATGATCAATTAGGTCATTTTCGTCCTCCCTAGGCTTATTCTTGTCCAATTAGGGTTTTTAACCAATCTTGTGCATCCAATAACTTTGTTTGTGTCATTGAATTAATATTTAGGTCATTTTCGTCCTCCCTAGGCATATTCTTGTCCAATTAGGGTTTTTAAACAATCTTGTGCATCCAATAGGTGTGTTTGTGTCATTGGATGATCAATTAGGTCATTTTCATCCTTCCTAGGCTTATTCTTGTCCAATTAGGGTTTTTAACCAATCTTGTCCATCCAATAAGTTTGTTTGTGTCATTGAATTAATATTTAGGTCATTTTCGTCCTCCCTAGGCATATTCTTGTCCAATTAGGGTTTTTAACCAATCTTGTGCATCCAATAGGTGTGTTTGTGTCATTGGATGATCAATTAGGTCATTTTTGTCCTCCCTAGGCTTATTCTTGTCCAATTATGGTTTTTAACCAATCTTGTGCATCCAATAGGTGTGTTTGTGTCATTGGATGATGAATTAGGTCATTTTCGTCCTCCCTAGGCATGTTCTTGTCCAACAAGGGTTTTTTACCAATCTTGTGCATCTAATAGGTGTGTTTGTGTCATTGGATGCTCAATTAGGTCATTTTCGTCCTCCCTAGGCTTATTCTTGTCCAATTAGGGTTTTTAACCAATCTTGTGCATCCAATAGGTGTGTTTGTGTCATTGGATGATCAATTAGGTCATTTTCGTCCTCCCTAGGCTTATTCTTGTCCAATTAGGGTTTTTAACCAATCTTGTGCATCCAATAGGTGTGTTTGTGTCATTGGATGATGAATTAGGTCATTTTCGTCCTCCCTAGGCATATTCTTGTCCAATTAGGGTTTTTAACCTATGTTGTGCATCCAATAGGTGTGTTTGTGTCATTGGATGATCAATTAGGTCATTTTCGTCCTCCCTAGGCTTATTCTTGTCCAATTAGGGTTTTTAACCAATCTTGTGCATCCAATAGGTGTGTTTGTGTCATTGGATGATCAATTAGGTCATTTTCGTCCTCCCTAGGCATATTCTTGTCCAATTAGGGTTTTTAACCAATCTTGTGCATCCAATAGGTGTGTTTGTGTCATTGGATGATCAATTAGGTCATTTTCGTCCTACCTAGGCTTATTCTTGTCCAATTAGGATTTTTAACCAATCTTGTGCATCCAATAGGTGTGTTTGTGTCATTGGATGATCAATTAGGTCATTTTCGTCCTCCCTAGGCATATTCTTGTCCAATTAGGGTTTTTAACCAATCTTGTGAATCCAATAGGTGTGTTTGTGTCATTGGATGATCAATTAGGTTATTTTCGTCCTTCCTAGGCTTATTCTTGTCCAATTAGGGTTTTTAACCAATCTTGTGCATCCAATAAGTTCATTTGTGTCATTGGATTAATGATTAGGTCATTTTCGTCCTCCCTAGGCATATTCTTGTCCAATTAATGTTTTTTACCAATCTTGTGCTTCCAATAGGTGTGTTTGTGTCATTGGATGATCAATTAGGTCATTTTCGTTCTCCCTAGGCTTATTCTTGTCCAATTAGGGTTTTTACCCAATCTTGTGCATCCAACAAGTTTGTTTAGGTCATTGAATTAATATTTAGGTCATTTTCGTCCTCCCTAGGCATATTCTTGTCCAATTAGGGTTTTTAACCAATCTTGTGCATCCAATAGGTGTGTTTGTGTCATTGGATGATCAATTAGGTCATTTTTGTCCTCCCTAGGCATATTCTTGTCCAATTAGGGTTTTTCACCAATCTTGTGCATCCTATAGGTGTGTTTGTGGCAATGGATGATCAATTAGGTCATTTTCGTCCTCCCCAGGCTTATTCTTGTCCAATTAGGGTTTTTAACCAATCTTGTGCATCCAATAGGTGTGTTTGTGTCATTGGATGATCAATTAGGTCATTTTAGTCCTCCCTAGGCTTATTCTTGCCCAATTAGGGTTTTTAACCATACTTGTGCATCCAATAAGATCATTTGTGTCATTGGATTAGCATTTAGGTCATTTTAGTCCTCCCTAGGCATATTCTTGTCCAATTAGGGTTTTTAACCAATCTTGTGCATCCAATAGGTGTGTTTGTGTCATTGGATGATCAATTAGGTCATTTTCGTCCGCCCTAGGCTTATTCTTGTCCAATTAGGGTTTTTAACCAATCTTGTGCATCCAACAACTTTGTTTGTGTCATTGAATTAATATTTTGGTCATTTTCGTCCCCCCTAGGCATATTCTTGTCCAATTAGGGTTTTTAACCAATCTTGTGGATCCAATAGGTGTGTTTGTGTCATTGGATGATCAATTAGGTCGTTTTCGTCCTCCCTAGGCTTATTCTTGTCCAATTATGGTTTTTAACCAATCTTGTGCATCCAATAGGTGTGTTTGTGTCATTGGATGATCAATTAGGTCATTTTCGTCCTCCCCAGGCTTATTCTTGTCCAATTAGGGTTTTTAACCAATCATGTGCATCCAATAGGTGTGTTTGTGTCATTGGATGATCAATTAGGTCATTTTCGTCCTCCCTAGGCTTATTCTTGTCCAATTAGGGTTTTTAACCAATCTTGTGCATCCGATAAGTTTGTTTGTGTCATTGAATTAATATTTAGGTCATGTTCGTCCTCCCTAGGCATATTCCTGTCCAATTAGGGTTTTTAACCAATCTTGTGGATCCAATAGATGTGTTTGTGTCATTGGATGATCAATTAGGTCATTTTCGTCCTCCCTAGGCTTATTCTTGTCCAATTAGGGTTTTTAACCAATCCTGTGCATCCAATAACTTTGTTTGTGTCATTGAATTAATATTTTGGTCATTTTCGTCCTCCCTAGGCATATTCTTGTCCAATTAGGGTTTTTAACCAATCTTGTGCATCCAATAGGTGTGTTTGTGTCATTGGATGATCAATTAGGTCATTTTCGTCCTCCCTAGGCTTATTCTTGTCCAATTAGGGTTTTTAACAAATCTTGTTCATCCAATAAGTTCATTTGTGTCATTGGATGATCAATTAGGTCATTTTCGTCCTCGCTAGGCATATTCATGTCCAATTAGGGTTTTTAACCAATCTTATGCATCCAATAGGTGTGTTTGTGTCATTGGATGATCAATTAGGTCATTTTCGTCCTCCATAGGCTTATTCTTGTCCAATTATGGTTTTTAACCAATCTTGTGCATCCAATAGGTGTGTTTGTGTCATTGGATGATCAATTAGGTCATTTTCGTCCTCCCTAGGCATATTCTTGTCCAATTAGGGTTTTTAACCAATCTTGTGAATCCAATAGGTGTGTCTGTGTCATTGGATAATCAATTAGGTCATTTTCGTCCTCCCTAGGCTTATTCTTGTCCAATTAGGGTTTTTAACCAATCTTGTGCATCCAATAAGTTCATTAGTGTCATTGGATGATCAATTAGGTCATTTTCGTCCTCCCTAGGCATGTTCTTGTCCAACTAGGGTTTTTAACCAATCTTGTGCATCCAATAGGTGTGTTTGTGTCATTGGATGATAAATGAGGTCATTTTCGTCCTCCCTAGACTTATTCTTGTCCAAATTAGGGTTTTTAACCAATCTTGTGCATCCAATAAGTTTGTTTGTGTCATTGAATTAATATTTAGGTCATTTTCGTCCTCCCTAGGCATATTCTTGTCCAATTA
>JBBPBR010001140.1:0-25323 GCA_037974775.1 Cicer pinnatifidum | reverse complement strand
ATCAATTAGGTCATTTTCGTCCTCCCTAGGCTTATTCTTGTCCAATTAGGGTTTTTAACCAATCTTGTGCATCCAATAACTTTGTTTGTGTCATTGAATTAATATTTTGGTCATTTTCGTCCTCCCTAGGCATATTCTTGTCCAATTAGGATTTTTAACCAATCTTGTGCATCCAATAGGTGTGTTTGTGTCATTGGATGATCAGTTAGGTCATTTTCGTCCTCCCTAGGCATATTCTTGTCCAATTAGGGTTTTAACCAATCTTGTGCATCCAGTAGGTGTGTTTGTGTCATTGGATGATCAATTAGGTCATTTTCGTCCTCTTTAGGCTTATTCTTGTCCAATTAGGGTTTTTAACCAATCTTGTGCATCCAATAAGTTGAGTTATGTCATTGGATTAACATTTAGGTCATTTTCATTCTCCCTAGGCTTATTCTTGTCCAATTAGGTTTTTAACCAATCTTGTGCATCCAATAAGTTCATTTGTTTCATTGGATTCACATTTAGGTCATTTTCGTCCTCCCTAGGCATATTCTTGTCCAATTAGGGTTTTTAACCAATCTTGTGCATCCAATAGGTGTGTTTATCTCATTGGATGATCAATTAGGTCACTTTGATCCTCCCTAGGCTTATTCTTGTCCAATTAGGGTTTTTAACCAATCTTGTGCATCCAATAAGTTCATTTGTGTCATTGGATGATCAATTAGGCCATTTTAGTCCTCCCTAGGCTTATTCTTGCCCAATTAGGGTTTTTAACCATACTTGTGCATCCAATAAGATCATTTGTGTCATTGGATTAGCATTTAGGTCATTTTAGTCCTCCCTAGGCATATTCTTGTCCAATTAGGGTTTTTAACCAATCTTGTGCATCCAATAGGTGTGTTTGTGTCATTGGATGATCAATTAGGTCATTTTCGTCCGCCCTAGGCTTATTCTTGTCCAATTAGGGTTTTTAACCAATCTTGTGCATCCAACAACTTTGTTTGTGTCATTGAATTAATATTTTGGTCATTTTCGTCCCCCCTAGGCATATTCTTGTCCAATTAGGGTTTTTAACCAATCTTGTGGATCCAATAGGTGTGTTTGTGTCATTGGATGATCAATTAGGTCATTTTCGTCCTCCCTAGGCTTATTCTTGTCCAATTATGGTTTTTAACCAATCTTGTGCATCCAATAGGTGTGTTTGTGTCATTGGATGATCAATTAGGTCATTTTCGTCCTCCCCAGGCTTATTCTTGTCCAATTAGGGTTTTTAACCAATCATGTGCATCCAATAGGTGTGTTTGTGTCATTGGATGATCAATTAGGTCATTTTCGTCCTCCCTAGGCTTATTCTTGTCCAATTAGGGTTTTTAACCAATCTTGTGCATCCGATAAGTTTGTTTGTGTCATTGAATTAATATTTAGGTCATTTTCGTCCTCCCTAGGCATATTCTTGTCCAATTTGGGTTTTTAAGCAATCTTGGGCATCCAATAGGTGTGTTTGTGTCATTGGATGATCAATTAGGTCATTTTCGTCCTCCCTAGGCATATTCTTGTCCAATTAGGGTTTTTAACCAATCTTGTGCATCCAATAGGTGTGTTTGTGTCATTGGATGATCAATTAGGTCATTTTCGTCCTCCCTAGGCTTATTCTTGTCCAATTAGGGTTTTTAACCAATCTTGTGCATCCGATAAGTTTGTTTGTGTCATTGAATTAATATTTAGGTCATTTTCGTCCTCCCTAGGCATATTCTTGTCCAATTTGGGTTTTTAACCAATCTTGTGCATCCAATAGGTGTGTTTGTGTCATTGGATGATCAATTAGGTAATTTTCGTCCTCCCTAGGCATATTCTTGTCCAATTAGGGTTTTTAACCAAACTTTTGTATCCAATAAGTTGAGTTGTGTCATTGGATTAACATTTAGGTCATTTTCGTCCTCCCTAGGCTTATTCTTGTCCAATTAGGGTTTTTAACCAATCTTGTGCATCCAATAGGTGTGTTTGTGTCATTGGATGATCAATTAGGTCATTTTCGTCCTCCCTAGGCTTATTCTTGTCCAATTAGGGTTTTTAACCAATCTTGTGCATCCAATAAGTTGGGTTGTGTCATTGGATTAACATTTAGGCCATTTCCGTCCTCCCTAGGCTTATTCTTGTCCAATTAGGGTTTTTAACTAATCTTGTGCATCCAATAGGTGTGTTTATGTCATTGGATGATCAATTAGGTCATTTTCGTCCTCCATAGGCATATTCTTGTTCAAATAAGGTTTTTTAACCAATCTTGTGCATCCAATAGGCGTGTTTGTGTCATTGGATGATCAATTAGGTCATTTTCATCCTCCCTAGGCTCTTTCTTGTCCAATTGGGTTTTTAACCAATCTTGTGCATCCAATAAGTTCATTTGTGTCATTGGATTAACATTTAGGTCATTTTCGTCCTCCCTAGGCATATTCTTGTCCAATTAGGGTTTTTAACCAATCTTGTGCATCCAATAAGTTCATTAGTGTCATTGGATGATCAATTAGGTCATCCAATAGGTATGTTTGTGTCATTGGATGATCAATTAGGTCATTTTCGTCCTGCCTAGGCATATTCTTGTCCAATTAGAGTTTTTAACCAATCTTGTGGATCCAATAGGTGTGTTTGTGTCATTGGATGATCAATTAGGTCATTTTCGTCCTCCCTTTGCATATTCTTGTCCAGTTAGGGTTTTTAACCAATCTTGTGCTTCCAATAGATGTGTTTGTGTCATTGGATGATCAATTAGGTCATTTTCGTCCTCCCTAGGCATATTCTTGTCCAATTAGGGTTTTTAACCAATCTTGTGCATCCAATAGGTGTGTTTGTGTCATTGGATGATCAATTAGGTCATTTTCGTCCTCCCTAGGCTTATTCTTGTCCAATTAGGGTTTTTAACCAATCTTGTGCATCCAATAAGTTGAGTTGTGTCATTGGATTAACATTTAGGTCATTTTCGTCCTCCCTAGGCTTATTTTTGTCCAATTAGGGTTTTTAACCAATCTTGTGCATCCAATAACTTTGTTTGTGTCCTTGAATTAATATTTAGGTCATTTTCGTCCTCCCTAGGCATATTCTTGTCCAATTAGGGTTTTTAATCAATCTTGTGCATCCAATAGGTGTGTTTGTGGCAATGGATGATCAATTAGGTCATTTTCGTCCTCCCTTGGCATATTCTTGTCCAATTAGGGTTTTTAACCAATCTTGTGCATCCAATAGGTGTGTTTGTGTCATTGGATGATCAATTAGGTCATTTTCGTCCTCCCTAGACTTATTCTTGTCCAATTAGGGTTTTTAACCAATCTTGTACATCCAATAAGTTGAGTTGTGTCATTGGATTAACATTGAGGTCATGTTCGTCCTCCGTAGGCTTATTCTTGTCCAATTAGGGTTTTTAACCAATCTTGTGCATCCAATAGGTGTGTTTGTGTCATTGGATGACCAATTAGGTCATTTTCGTCCTCCCTAGGCTTATTCTTGTCCAATTAGGGTTTTTAACCAATCTTGTGCATCCAATAGGTGTGTTTGTGTCATTGGATGATCAATTAGGTCATTTTCGTCCTCCCTAGGCTTATTCTTGTCCAATTAGGGTTTTTAACCAATCTTGTGCATCCAATAGGAGTGTTTGTGTCGTTGGGTGATCAATTAGGTCATTTTCGTCCTCCCTAGGCATATTCTTGTCCAATTAGGGTTTTTAACCAAACTTGGGCATCCAATAGGTGTGTTTGTGTCATTGGATGATCAATTAGGTCATTTTCGTCCTCCCTAGGTTTATTCTTGTCCAATTAGGGGTTTTAACCAATCTTGTGCATCCAATAGGTGTGTTTGTGTCATTGGATGATCAATTAGGTCATTTTCGTCCTCCCTAGGCTTATTCTTGTCCAATTAGGGTTTTTAACTAATCTTGTGCATCCAATAAGTTCATTTGTTTCATTGGATGATCAATTAGGCCATTTTCGTCCTCCCTAGGCATATTCTTGTCCAACTAGGATTTTTAACCAATCTTGTGCATCCAATAGGTGTGTTTGTGTCATTGGATGATCAATTAGGTCATTTTCGTCCTCCATAGGCTTATTCTTGTCCAATTAGGGTTTTTAACCAATCTTGTGCATCCAATAGGTGTGTTTGTGTCATTGGATGATCAATTAGGTCATTTTCGTCCTCCCTAGGCTTATTCTTGTCCAATTAGGGTTTTTAACCAATCTTGTGCATCCGATAAGTTTGTTTGTGTCAAGGAATTAATATTTAGGTCATTTTCGTCCTCCCTAGGCATATTCTTGTCCAATTAGGGTTTTTAACCAATCTTGTGCATCCAATAGGTGTGTTTGTGTCATTGGATGATCAATTAGGTCATTTTCGTCCTCCCTAGGCTTATTCTTGTCCAATTAGGGTTTTTAACCAATCTTGTGCATCCAATAAGTTCATTTGTGTTATTGGATTAAGATTTAGGTCATATTCGTCCTCCCTAGGCATATTCTTGTCCAATTAGGGTTTTTAACCAATCTTGTGCATCCAATAGGTGTGTTTGTGTCATTGGATGATCAATTAGGTCATTTTCGTCCTCCCTAGGCTTATTCTTGTCCAATTAGGGTTTTTAACCAATCTTGTGCATCCAATAATTTGAGTTGTGTCATTGGATTAACATTTAGGTCATTTTCGTCCTTCCTAGGCTTATTCTTGTCCAATTAGGGTTTTTAACCAATCTTGTGCATCCAATAAGTTCATTTGTGTCATTGGATTAACATTTAGGTCATTTTCGTCCTCCCTAGGCATATTCTTGTCCAATCAGGATTTTTAACCAATCTTGTGCATCCAATAGGTGTGTTTGTGTCATTGGATGATCAATTAGGTTATTTTCGTCCTCCCTAGGCTTATTCTTGTCCAATTAGGGTTTTTAACCAATCTTGTGCATCCAATAGGTGTGTTTGTGTCATTGGATGATCAATTAGGTCATTTTCGTCCTCCCTAGGCTTATTCTTGTCCAATTAGGGTTTTTAACCAATCTTGTGCATCCAATAGGTGTGTTTATGTCATTGTATTAACATTTAGGTCATTTTGTTCTCCCTAGGCTTATTCTTGTCCAATTAGGGTTTTTAACCAATCTTGTGCATCCAATAGGTGTGTTTGTGTCATTGGATGATCAATTAGGTCATTTTCGTCCTCCCTAGGCATATTCTTGTCCAATTAGGGTTTTTAACCAATCTTGTGCATCCAATAGGTCTGTTTGTGTCATTGGATGATCAATTTAGGTCATTTTCGTTCTCCCTAGGCATATTCTTGTGCAATTAGGGTTTTTAACCAATCTTGTGCATCCAATAGGTGTGTTTGTGTCATTGGATGATCAATTAGGTCATTTTCGTCCTCCCTAGGCTTATTCTTGTCCAATTAGGGTTTTTAACCAATCTTGTGCATCCAATAGGTGTGTTTGTGTCATTGGATGATCAATTAGGTCATTTTCGTCCTCCCTAGGCTTATTCTTGTCCAATTAGGGTTTTTAACCAATCTTGTGCATCCAATAACTTTGTTTGTGTCATTGAATTAATATTTAGGTCATTTTCGTCCTCCATAGGCATAGTCTTGTCCAATTAGGGTTTTTAACCAATCTTGTGCATCCAATAGGTGTGTTTGTGTCATTGGATGATCAATTAGGTCATTTTCGTCCTCCCTAGGCTTATTCTTGTCCAATTAGGGTTTTTAACCAATCTTGTGCATCCAATAAGTTTGTTTGTGTCATTGAATTAATATTTAGGTCATTTTCGTCCTCCCTATGCATATTCTTGTTCAATTAGGGTTTTTAACCAATCTTGTGCATCCAATAGGTGTGTTTGTGTCATTGGATGATCAATTAGGTCATTTTCGTCCTCCCTAGGCTTATTCTTGTCCAATTAGGGTTTTTAACCAATCTTGTGCATCCAATAACTTTGTTTGTGTCATTGAATTAATTTTTAGGTCATTTTCCTCCTCCCTAGGCATATTCTTGTCCAATTAGGGTTTTTAACCAATCTTGTGCATCCAATAGGTGTGTTTGTGTCATTGGATGATCAATTAGGTCATTTTCGTCCTCCCTAGGCTTATTCTTGTCCAATTAGGGTTTTTAACCAATCTTGTGCATCCAATAAGTTCATTTCTGTCATTGGATTAACATTTAGGTCATTTTCGTCCTTCCTAGTCATATTCTTGTCCAATTAGGGTTTTTAACCAATCTTGTGCTTCCAATAGGTGTGTTTGTGACATTGGATGATCAATTAGGTCATTTTCGTCCTCCCTAAGCTTATTCTAGTCCAATTAGGGTTTTTAACCAATGTTGTGCATCCAATAGGTGTGTTTGTGTCATTGGATTAACATTTAGGTCATTTTCGTCCTCCCTAGGCTTGTTCTTGTCCAATTAGGGTTTTTAACCAATCTTGTGCATCCAATAGGTGTGTTTGTGTCATTGGATGATCAATTAGGTCATTTTCGTCCTCCCTAGGCTTATTCTTGTCCAATTAGGGTTTTTAACCAATCTTGTGCATCCAATAACTTGAGTTGTGTCATTGGATTAACATTTAGGTCATTTTCGTTCTCCCTACGCTTATTCTTGTCCAATTAGGGTTTTTAACCGATCTTGTGCATCCAATAGTTGTGTTTGTGTCATTGGATGATCTATTAGGTCATTTTCGTCCTCCCTAGGCATATTCTTGTTCAATTAGGGTTTTTAACCAATCTTGTTCATCCAATAGGTGTGTTTGTGTCATTGGATGATCAATTAGGTCATTTTCGTCCTCCCTAGGCATATTCTTGTCCAATTAGGGTTTTTAACCAATCTTGTGCATCCAATAGGTGTGTTTGTGTCATTGGATGATCAATTAGGTCATTTTCGTCCTCCCTAGGCTTATTCTTTCCAATTAGGGTTTTTAACCAATCTTATGCATCCAATAGGTGTGTTTGTGTCATTGGATGATCAATTAGGTCATTTTCGTCCTTTCTATGCTTATTCTTGTCCAATTAGGGTTTTTAACCAATCTTGTGCATCCAATAAGTTCATTTGTGTCATTGGATGATCAATTAGGTAATTTTCGTTCTCCCTAGGCTTATTCTTGTCCAATTAGGGTTTTTAACCAATCTTGTGCATCCAATAGGTGTGTTTGTGTCATTGGATGATCAATTAGGTCATTTTCATCCTACCTAGACTTATTCTTGTCAAATTAGGGTTTTTAATCAATCTTGTGCATCCAATAACTTTGTTTGTGTCATTGAATTAATATTTAGGTCATTTTCGTCCTCCCTAGGCATATTCTTGTCCAATTAGGGTTTTTAACCAATCTTGTGCATCCAATAGGTGTGTTTGTGTCATTGGATGATCAATTAGGTTATTTTCGTCATTCCTAGGCATTGATCATCCAATGACACAAACACACCTATTGGATGCACAAGATTGGTTAAAAACCCTAATTGGACAAGAATATGCCTAGGGAGGACGAAAATGACCTAAATGTTAATCCAATGACACAAATGAACTTATTGGATGCACAACATTGGTTAAAAACCCTAATTGGACAAGATAGGTCATTTTCGTCCTCCCTAGGCTTATTCTTGTCCAATTAGGGTTTTTAACCAATCTTGTGCATCCAATAACTTTGTTTGTGTCATTGAATTAATATTTAGGTCATTTTCGTCCTCCCTAGGCATATTCTTGTCCAATTAGGGTTTTTAACCAATCTTGTGCATCCAATAGGTGTGTTTGTGTCATTGGATGATCAATTAGGTCATTTTCGTCCTCCCTAGGCATATTCTTGTCCAATTAGGGTTTTTAACCAATCTTGTGCATCCAATAGGTGTGTTTGTGTCATTGGATGATCAATTAGGTCATTTTCGTCCTCCCTAGGCTTATTCTTGTCGAATTAGGGTTTTTAACCAATCTTGTGCATCCAATAGGTGTGTTTGTGTCATTGGATGATCAATTAGGTCATTTTCGTCCTCCCTAGGCTTATTCTTGTCCAATTAAGGTTTTTAACTAATCTTGTGCATCCAATAGGTTCATTTGTGTCATTGGATGATCAATTAGGTCATTTTTCGTCCTCCCTAGGCATATTCTTGTCCAACTAGGGTTTTTAACCAATCTTGTGCATCCAATAGGTGTGTTTGTGTCATTGGATGATCAATTAGGTCATTTTCGTCCTCCCTAGGCATATTCTTGTCCAACTAGGATTTTTAACCAATCTTGTGCATCCAATAGGTGTGTTTGTGTCATTGGATGATCAATTAGGTCATTTTCGTCCTCCCTAGGCATATTCTTGTCCAATTAGGGTTTTTAACCAATCTTGTGAATCCAATAGGTGTGTTTGTGTCATTGGATAATCAATTAGGTCATTTTCGTCCTCCCTAGGCTTATTCTTGTCCAATTAGGGTTTTTAACCAATCTTGTGCATCCAATAAGTTCATTAGTGTCATTGGATGATCAATTAGGTCATTTTCGTCCTCCCTAGGCATGTTCTTGTCCAACTAGGGTTTTTAACCAATCTTGTGCATCCAATAGGTGTGTTTGTGTCATTGGATGATAAATGAGGTCATTTTCGTCCTCCCTAGACTTATTCTTGTCCAAATTAGGGTTTTTAACCAATCTTGTGCATCCAATAAGTTTGTTTGTGTCATTGAATTAATATTTAGGTCATTTTCGTCCTCCCTAGGCATATTCTTGTCCAATTATGGTTTTTAACCAATCTTGTGCATCCAATAGGTGTGTTTGTGTCATAGGATGATCAATTAGGTCATTTTCGTCCTCCATAGGCTTATTCTTGTCCAATTATGGTTTTTAACCAATCTTGTGCATCCAATAGGTGTGTTTGTGTCATTGGATGATCAATTAGGTCATTTTCGTCCTTCCTAGGCATATTCTATTCCAATTAGGGTTTTTAACCAATCTTGTGCATCCAATAGGTGTGTTTGTGTCATTGGATGATCAATTAGATCATTTTCGTCCTCCCTAGGCTTATTCTTGTCCAATTAGGGTTTTTAACCAATCTTGTGCATCCAATAGGTGTGTTTGTGCCATTGGATGATCAATTAGGTCATTTTCGTCCTCCCTAGGCTTATTCTTGTCTAATTAGGGTTTTTAACCAATCTTGTGCATCCGATAAGTTTGTTTGTGTCATTGAATTAATATTTAGGTCATGTTCGTCCTCCCTAGGCATATTCTTGTCCAATTAGGATTTTTAACCAATCTTGTGCATCCAATAGGTGTGTTTGTGTCATTGGATGATCAATTAGGTCATTTTCGTCCTTCCTAGGCATATTCTATTCCAATTAGGGGTTTTAACCAATCTTGTGCATCCAATAGGTGTGTTTGTGTCATTGGATGATCAATTAGATCATTTTCGTCCTCCCTAGGCTTATTCTTGTCCAATTAGGGTTTTTAACCAATCTTGTGCATCCAATAGGTGTGTTTGTGTCATTGGATGATCAATTAGGTCATTTTCGTCCTTCCTAGGCATATTCTTGTCCAATTAAGGATTTTAACCAGTCTTGTGCATCCAATAGGTGTGTTTGTGTCATTGGATTATCAATTCGTTCATTTTCGTCCTCCCAAGGCTTATTCTTGTCCAATTAGGGTTTTTAACCAATCTTGTGCATCCAATAAGTTCATTTGTGTCATTGGATTAACATTTAGGTCATTTTCGTCCTCCCTAGGCATATTCTTGTCCAATTAGGGTTTTTAACCAATCTTGTGCTTCCAATAGGTGTGTTTGTCTCATTCGATGATCAATTAGGTCGTTTTCGTCCTCCTTAGGCTTATTCTTGTCCAATTAGGGTTTTTAACCAATCTTGTGCATCCAATAAGTTCATTTGTATCTTTGGATTAACATTTAGGTCATTTTCGTCCTTCCTAGGCATATTCTTGTCTAATTAGGGTTTTTAACCAATCTTGTGCTTCCAATAGGTGTGTTTGTTGCATTGGATGATCAATTAGGTCATTTTCGTCCTCCCTAGGCTTATTCTTGTCCAATTAGGGTTTTTAACCAATCTTGTGCCTCCAATAAGTTTGTTTATGTCATTGAATTAATATTTAGGCCATTTTCGTCGTCCCTAGGCATATTCTTGTCCAATTAGGGTTTTTAACCAATCTTGTGTATCCAATAAGTTCATTTGTGTCATTGGATGATCAATTAGGTCATTTTCGTCCTCCCTAGGCATATTCTTGTCCAACTAGGGTTTTTAACCAATCTTGTGCATCCAATAGGTGTGTTTGTGTCATTGGATGATCAATTAGGTCATTTTCGTCCTCCCTAGGCTTATTCTTGTCCAATTAGGGTTTTTAACCAATCTTGTGCATCCAATAACTTTGTTTGTGTCCTTGAATTAATATTTAGGTCATTTTCCTCCTCCCTAGGCATATTCTTGACCAATTCTGGTTTTTAACCAATCTTGTGCATCCAATAAGTTCATTTGTGTCATTGGATGATCAATTAGGTCATTTTCGTCCTCCCTAGGCATATTCTCGTCCAACTAGGGTTTTTAACCAATCTTGTGCATCCAATAGGTGTGTTTGTGTCATTGGATGATCAATTAGGTCATTTTCGTCCTCCCTAGGCTTATTCTTGTCCAATTAGGGTTTTTAACCAATCTTGTGCATCCAATAAGTTCATTTGTGTCATTGGATGATCAATTAGGTCATTTTCGTCCTCCTTAGGCTTATTCTTGTCCAATTAGGGTTTTTAACCAATCTTGTGCATCCAATAACTTTGTTTGTGTCATTGAATTAATATTTAGGTCATTTTCCTCCTCCCTAGGCATATTCTTGTCCAATTAGGATTTTTAACCAATCTTGTGCATCCAATAGGTGTGTTTGTGTCATTGGATGATCAATTAGGTCATTTTCGTCCTCCCTAGGCTTATTCTTGTCCAATTAGGGTTTTTAACCAATCTTGTGCATCCAATAAGTTGAGTGTTGTCATTGGATTAACAATTAGGTCATTTTCGTCCTCCCTAGGCATATTCTTGTCCAATTAGGGTTTTTAACCAATCTTGTGCATCCAATAGGTGTGTTTGTGTCATTGGATGATCAATTAGGTCATTTTCGTCCTCCCTAGGCTTATTCTTGTCCAATTAGGGTTTTTAACCAATCTTGTGCATCCAATAAGTTCATTAGTGTCATTGGATGATCAATTAGGTCATTTTCGTCCTCCCTAGGCATGTTCTTGTCCAACTAGGGTTTTTAACCAATTTTGTGCATCCAATAGGTGTGTTTGTGTCATTGGATGATCAATTAGGTCATTTTCGTCCCCGCTAGGCTTATTCTTGTCCAATTAGGGTTTTTAACCAATCTTGTGCATCCAATAAGTTCATTAGTGTCATTGGATGATCAATTAGGTGATTTTCGTCCTCCCTAGGCATGTTCTTGTCCAACTAGGGTTTTTAACCAATCTTGTGCATCCAATAGGTGTGTTTGTGTCATTGGATGATCAATTAGGTCATTTTCGTCCTCCCTAGGCTTATTCTTGTCCAATTAGGGTTTTTAACCAATCTTGTGCATCCAATAAGTTGGGTTGTATCATTGGATTAACATTTAGGTCATTTCCGTCCTCCCTAGGCTTATTCTTGTCCAATTAGGGTTTTTAACCAATCTTGTGCATCCAATAGGTGTGTTTGTGTCATTGGATGATCAATTAGGTCATTTTCGTCCTCCATAGGCTTATTCTTGTCCAATTATGGTTTTTAACCAATCTTGTGCATCCAATAGGTGTGTTTGTGTCATTGGATGATCAATTAGGTCATTTTCGTCCTTCCTAGGCATATTCTTTTCCAATTAGGGTTTTTAACCAATCTTGTGCATCCAATAGGTGTGTTTGTGTCATTGGATGATCAATTAGGTCATTTTCGTCCTCCCTAGGCTTATTCTTGTCCAATTAGGGTTTTTAACCAATCTTGTGCATCCAATAAGTTTGTTTGTGTCATTGAATTAATATTTAGGTCATTTTCGTCCTCCCTATGCATATTCTTGTTCAATTAGGGTTTTTAACCAATCTTGTGCATCCAATAGGTGTGTTTGTGTCATTGGATGATCAATTAGGTCATTTTCGTCCTCCCTAGGCTTATTCTTGTCCAATTAGGGTTTTTAACCAATCTTGTGCATCCAATAACTTTGTTTGTGTCATTGAATTAATTTTTAGGTCATTTTCCTCCTCCCTAGGCATATTCTTGTCCAATTAGGGTTTTTAACCAATCTTGTGCATCCAATAGGTGTGTTTGTGTCATTGGATGATCAATTAGGTCATTTTCGTCCTCCCTAGGCTTATTCTTGTCCAATTAGGGTTTTTAACCAATCTTGTGCATCCAATAAGTTCATTTCTGTCATTGGATTAACATTTAGGTCATTTTCGTCCTTCCTAGTCATATTCTTGTCCAATTAGGGTTTTTAACCAATCTTGTGCTTCCAATAGGTGTGTTTGTGACATTGGATGATCAATTAGGTCATTTTCGTCCTCCCTAAGCTTATTCTAGTCCAATTAGGGTTTTTAACCAATGTTGTGCATCCAATAGGTGTGTTTGTGTCATTGGATTAACATTTAGGTCATTTTCGTCCTCCCTAGGCTTGTTCTTGTCCAATTAGGGTTTTTAACCAATCTTGTGCATCCAATAGGTGTGTTTGTGTCATTGGATGATCAATTAGGTCATTTTCGTCCTCCCTAGGCTTATTCTTGTCCAATTAGGGTTTTTAACCAATCTTGTGCATCCAATAAGTTCATTTGTGTCGTTGGATGATCAATTAGGTCATTTTCGTCCTCCTTAGGCTTATTCTTGTCCAATTAGGGTTTTTAACCAATCTTGTCCATCAAATAGGTGTGTTTGTGTTATTGGATGATAAATTAGGTCATTTTCGTCCTCCCTAGGCTTATTCTTGTCCAATTAGGGTTTTTAACCAATCTTGTGCATCCAATAGGTGTGTTTGTGTCATTGGATGATCAATTAGGTCATTTTCGTCCTCGCTAGGCATATTCTTGCCCAATTAGGGTTTTTAACCAATCTTGTGCATCCAATAGGTGTGTTTGTGTCATTGGATTAACATTTAGGTCATTTTCGTCCTCCCTAGGCATATTCTTGTCCAATTAGAGTTTTAGACCAATCTTGTGCATCCAATAGGTGTGTTTGTGTCATTGGATGATCAATTAGGTCATTTTCGTCCTCCCTAGGCTTTTTCTTGTCCAATTAGGGTTTTTAACCAATCTTGTGCATCCAATAGGTGTGTTTGTGTCATTGGATGATCAATTAGGTCATTTTCGTCCTCCCTAGGCTTATTCTTGTCCAATTAGGGTTTTTAACCAATCTTGTGCATCCAATAGGTGTGTTTGTGTCATTGGATGATCAATTAGGTCATTTTCGTTCCCCTAGGCTTATTCTTGTCCAATTAGGGTTTTTAACCAATCTTGTGCATCCAATAAGTTCATTAGTGTCATTGGATGATCAATTAGGTCATTTTCGTCCTCCCTAGGCATGTTCTTGTCCAACTAGGGTTTTTAACCAATCTTGTGCATCCAATAGGTGTGTTTGTGTCATTGGATGATAAATGAGGTCATTTTCGTCCTCCCTAGACTTATTCTTGTCTAATTAGGGTTTTTAACCAATCTTGTGCATCCGATAAGTTTGTTTGTGTCATTGAATTAATATTTAGGTCATGTTCATCCTCCCTAGGCATATTCTTGTCCAATTAGGGTTTTTAACCAATCTTGTGCATCCAATAAGTTTGTTTGTGTCATTGAATTAATATTTAGGTCATTTTCGTCCTCCCTAGGCATATTCTTGTCCAATTATGGTTTTTAACCAATCTTGTGCATCCAATAGGTGTGTTTGTGTCATTGGATGATCAATTAGGTCATTTTCGTCCTCCATAGGCTTATTCTTGTCCAATTAGGGTTTTTAACCAATCTTGTGCATCCAATAGGTGTTTTTGTGTTATTGGATGATCAATTAGGTCATTTTCGTCCTCCCTAGGCTTATTCTTGTCCAATTAGGGTTTTTAACCAATCTTGTGCATCCAATAGGTGTGTTTGTGTCATTGGATGATCAATTAGGTCATTTTCGTCCTCCCTAGGCTTATTCTTGTCCAATTAGGGTTTTTAACCAATCTTGTGCATCCAATAACTTTGTTTGTGTCATTGAATTAATATTTTGGTCATTTTCGTCCTCCCTAGGCATGTTCTTGTCCAACTAGGGTTTTTAACCAATCTTGTGCATCCAATTGGTGTGTTTGTGTCATTGGATGATCAATTAGGTCATTTTCGTCCTCCCTAGGCTTATTCTTGTCCAATTAGGGTTTTTAACCAATCTTGTGCATCCAATAGGTGTGTTTGTGTCATTGGATGATCAATTAGGTCATTTTCGTCCTCCCTAGGCTTATTCTTGTCCACTTAGGGTTTTTACCCAATCTTGTGCATCCAATAGGTGTGTTTGTGTCATTGGATGATCAATTAGGTCATTTTCGTCCTCCCTAGGCTTATTCTTGTCCAATTAGGGTTTTTAACCAATCTTGTGCATCCAATAACTTTGTTTGTGTCTTTGAATTAATATTTAGGTCATTTTCGTCCTCCCTAGGCATATTCTTGTCCAATTAGGGTTTTTAACCAATCTTGTGCATCCAATAGGTGTGTTTGTGTCATTGGATGATCAATTAGGTCATTTTCGTCCTCCCTAGGCTTATTCTTGTCCAATTAGGGTTTTTAACCAATCTTGTGCATCCAATAAGTTCATTGGTGTCATTGGATGATCAATTAGGTCATTTTCGTCCTCCCTAGGCTTATTCTTGTCCAACTAGGGTTTTTAACCAATCTTGTGCATCCAATAGGTGTGTTTGTGTCATTGGATGATCAATTAGGTCATTTTCGTCCTCCCCAGGCTTATTCTTGTCCAATTAGGGTTTTTAACCAATCTTGTGCATCCAATAAGTTCATTAGTGTCATTGGATGATCAATTAGGTCATTTTCGTCCTCCCTAGGCATGTTCTTGTCCAACTAGGGTTTTTAACCAATCTTGTGCATCCAATAGGTGTGTTTGTGTCATTGGATGATAAATGAGGTCATTTTCGTCCTCCCTAGACTTATTCTTGTCTAATTAGGGTTTTTAACCAATCTTGTGCATCCGATAAGTTTGTTTGTGTCATTGAATTAATATTTAGGTCATGTTCATCCTCCCTAGGCATATTCTTGTCCAATTAGGGTTTTTAACCAATCTTGTGCATCCAATAAGTTTGTTTGTGTCATTGAATTAATATTTAGGTCATTTTCGTCCTCCCTAGGCATATTCTTGTCCAATTATGGTTTTTAACCAATCTTGTGCATCCAATAGGTGTGTTTGTGTCATTGGATGATCAATTAGGTCATTTTCGTCCTCCATAGGCTTATTCTTGTCCAATTATGGTTTTTAACCAATCTTGTGCATCCAATAGGTGTGTTTGTGTCATTGGATGATCAATTAGGTCATTTTCGTCCTTCCTAGGCATATTCTATTCCAATTAGGGTTTTTAACCAATCTTGTGCATCCAATAGGTGTGTTTGTGTCATTGGATGATCAATTAGATCATTTTTGTCCTCACTAGGCATATTCTTGTCCAATTAGGGTTTTTAACCAATCTTGTGCATCCTATAGGTGTGTTTGTGGCAATGGATGATCAATTAGGTCATTTTCGTCCTCCCCAGGCTTATTCTTGTCCAATTATGGTTTTAAACCAATCTTGTGCATCCAATAGGTGTGTTTGTGTCATTGCACGATCAATTAGGTCATTTTAGTCCTCCCTAGGCTTATTCTTGCCCAATTAGGGTTTTTAACCAATCTTGTGCATCCAATAAGTTCATTTGTGTCATTGGATTAGCATTTAGGTCATTTTAGTCCTCCCTAGGCATATTCTTGTCCAATTAGGGTTTTTAACCAATCTTGTGCATCCAATAGGTGTGTTTGTGTCATTGGATGATCAATTAGGTCATTTTCGTCCTCCCTAGGCTTATTCTTGTCCAATTAGGGTTTTTAACCAATCTTGTGCATCCAATAACTTTGTTTGTGTCATTGAATTAATATTTTGGTCATTTTCGTCCTCCCTAGGCATATTCTTGTCCAATTAGGGTTTTTAACCAATCTTGTGCATCCAATAGGTGTGTTTGTGTCATTGGATGATCAATTAGGTCATTTTCGTCCTCCCTAGGCATATTCTTGTCCAATTAGGGTTTTTAACCAATCTTGTGCATCCAGTAGGTGTGTTTGTGTCATTGGATGATCAATTAGGTCATTTTCGTCCTCTTTAGGCTTATTCTTGTCCAATTAGGGTTTTTAACCAATCTTGTGCATCCAATAAGTTAAGTTATGTCATTGGATTAACATTTAGGTCATTTTCATTCTCCCTAGGCTTATTCTTGTCCAATTAGGTTTTTAACCAATCTTGTGCATCCAATAAGTTCATTTGTTTCATTGGATTCACATTTAGGTCATTTTCGTCCTCCCTAGGCATATTCTTGTCCAATTAGGGTTTTTAACCAATCTTGTGCATCCAATAGGTGTGTTTATCTCATTGGATGATCAATTAGGTCACTTTGATCCTCCCTAGGCTTATTCTTGTCCAATTAGGGTTTTTAACAAATCTTGTGCATCCAATAAGTTCATTTGTGTTATTGGATTAACATTTAGGTCATTTTCGTCCTCCCTAGGCATATTCTTGTCCAATTAGGGTTTTTAACCAATCTTGTGCATCCAATAACTTTGTTTGTGTCATTGAATTAATATTTTGGTCATTTTCGTCCTCCCTAGGCATATTCTTGTCCAATTAGGGTTTTTAACCAATCTTGTGGATCCAATAGGTGTGTTTGTGTCATTGGATGATCAATTAGGTCATTTTCGTCCTCCCTAGGCTTATTCTTGTCCAATTAGGGTTTTTAACCAATCTTGTGCATCCAATAGGTGTGTTTGTGTCATTGGATGATCAATTAGGTCA
This sequence comes from Cicer pinnatifidum, assembly GCA_037974775.1. Classification (NCBI taxonomy): domain Eukaryota; kingdom Viridiplantae; phylum Streptophyta; class Magnoliopsida; order Fabales; family Fabaceae; genus Cicer; species Cicer pinnatifidum. The sequence continues at coordinate 8,375 of JBBPBR010001140.1, read as the reverse complement.
TTTTCGTCCTCCCTAGGCTTATTCTTGTCCAATTAGGGTTTTTAACCAATCTTGTGCATCCAATAGGTCTGTTTGTGTCATTGAATGATCAATTAGGTTATTTTCGTCCTCCCTAGGCTTATTCTTGTCCAATTAGGGTTTTTAACCAATCTTGTGCAGCCAATAAGTTTGTTTGTGTCATTGAATTAATATTTAGGTCATTTTTGTCCTCCCTAGGCATATTCTTGTCCAATTAGGGTTTTAACCAATCTTGTGCATCCAATAAGTTCATTTGTGTCATTAGATTAACATTTAGGTCATTTTCGTCCGCCCTAGGCATATTCTTGTCCAATTAGGGTTTTTAACCAATCTTGTGCATCCAATAGGTGTGTTTGTGTCATTGGATGATCAATTAGGTCATTTTCGTCCTCCCTAGGCTTATTCTTGTCCAATTAGGGTTTTTAACCAATCTTGTGCATCCAATAGGTGTGTTTGTGTCATTGGATGATCAATTAGGTCATTTTCGTCCTCCCTAGGCTTATTCTTGCCCAATTAAGGTTTTTAACCAATCTTGTGCATCCAATAAGTTGAGTTGTGTCATTGGATTAACATTTAGGTCATTTTCGTCCTCCCTAGGCTTATTCTTGCCCAATTAGGGTTTTTAACCAATCTTGTGCATCCAATAAGTTCATTTGTGTCATTGGATTAACATTTAGGTCATTTTCGTCCTCCCTAGGCATATTCTAGTCCAATTAGGGTTTTTAACCAATCTTTATGCATCCAATAGGTGTGTTTGTGTCATTGGATGATCAATTTGGTTATTTTCGTCCTCCCTAGGCTTATTCTTGTCCAATTAGGGTTTTTAACTAATCTTGTGCATCCAATAAGTTCATTTGTGTCACTGGATGATCAATTAGGTCATTTTCGTCATCCCTAGGCATATTCTTGTCCAATTAGGGTTTTTAACCAATCTTGTGCATCCAATAGGTGTGTTTGTGTCATTGGATGATCAATTAGGTCATTTTCGTCCCCCTTAGGCTTATTCTTGTCCAATTAGGGTTTTTAACCGATCTTGTGCATCCAATAGGTATGTTTGTGTCATTGGATGATCAATTAGGTCATTTTCGTCCTCCCTAGCCATATTCTTGTCCAATTAGGGTTTTTAACCAATCTTTTGCATCCAATAGGTGTGTTTGTGTCATTGGATGATCAATTAGGTCATTTTCGTCCTCCCTAGGCTTATTCTTGTCCAATTAGGGTTTTTAACCAATCTTGTGCATCCAATAGGTGTGTTTGTGTCATTGGATGATCAATTAGGTCATTTTCGTCCTCCCTAGGCTTATTCTTGTCCAATTAGGGTTTTTAACCAATCTTGTGCATCCAATAAGTTCATCAGTGTCATTGGATGATCAATTAGGTCATTTTCGTCCTCCCTAGGCATGTTCTTGTCCAACTAGGGTTTTTAACCAATCTTGTGCATCCAATAGGTGTGTTTGTGTCATTGGATGATCAATTAGGTCATTTTCGTCCTCCCTAGGCATATTCTTGTCCAACTAGGGTATTAAACCAATCTTGTGCATCCAATAGGTGTGTTTGTGTCATTGGATGATCAATTACGTCATTTTCGTCCTCCCTAGGCTTATTCTTGTCCAATTAGGGTTTTTAACCAATCTTGTGCATCCAATAGGTGTGTTTGTGTCATTGGATGATCAATTAGGTCATTTTCGTCCTCCCTAGGCTTATTCTTGTCCAATTAGGGTTTTTAACTAATCTTGTGCATCCAATAAGTTCATTTGTGTCATTGGATGATTAATTAGGTCATTTTCGTCCTCCCTAGGCATATTCTTGTCCAACTAGGGTATTAAACCAATCTTGTGCATCCAATAGGTGTGTTTGTGTCATTGGATGATCAATTAGGTCATTTTCGTCCTCCCTAGGCTTATTCTTGTCCAATTAGGGTTTTTAACCAATCTTGTGCATCCAATAGGTGTGTTTGTGTCATTGGATGATCAATTAGGTCATTTTCGTCCTCCCTAGGCTTATTGTTGTCCAATTAGGGGTTTTAACCAATCTAGTGCATCCAATAGGTGTGTTTGTGTCATTGGATGATCAATTAGGTCATTTTCGTTCTCCCTAGGCATATTCTTGTCAAATTAGGGTTTTTAACCAATCTTGTGCATCCAATAGGTGTGTTTGTGTCATTGCATGATCAATTAGGTCATTTTCGTCCTCCCTAGGCTTATTATTGTCCAATTAGGGTTTTTAACCAATCTTGTGCATCCAATAAGTTCATTAGTGTCATTGGATGATCAATTAGGTCATTTTCGTCCTCCCTAGGCATGTTCTTGTCCAACTAGGGTTTTTAACCAATCTTGTGCATCCAATAGGTGTGTTTGTGTCATTGGATGATAAATTAGGTCATTTTCGTCCTCCCTAGGCTTATTCTTGTCCAATTAGGGTTTTTAACCAATCTTGTGCATCCAATAAGATGAGTTGTGTCATTGGATTAACATTTAGGTCATTTTCATTCTCCATAGGCTTATTCTTGTCCAATTAGGTTTTTAACCAGTCTTGTGCATTCAATAAGTTCATTTGTGTCATTGGATTCACATTTAGGTCATTTTCGTCCTCCCTAGGCATATTCTTGTCCAATTAGGGTTTTTAACCAATCTTGTGCATCCAATAGGTGTGTTTATCTCATTGGATGATCAATTAGGTCACTTTGATCCTCCCTAGGCTTATTCTTGTCCAATTAGGGTTTTTAACCAATCTTGTGCATCCAATAAGTTCATTTGTGTCATTGGATTAACATTTAGGTCATTTTCGTTCTCCCTAGGCATATTCTTGTCCAATTAGGGTTTTTAACCAATCTTGTGCATCCAGTAGGTGTGTTTGTGTCATTGGATGATCAATTTAGGTCATTTTCGTTCTCCCTAGGCATATTCTTGTCCAATTAGGATTTTTAATCAATCTTGTGCATCCAATAGGTGTGTTTGTGTCATTGGATGATCAATTAGGTCATTTTCGTCCTCCCTAGGCATATTCTTGTCCAATTAGGGTTTTTAACCAATCTTGTGCATCCAATAGGTGTGTTTGTGTCATTGGATGATCAATTAGGTCATTTTCGTCCTCCCTAGGCTTATTCTTGTCCAATTAGGGTTTTTAACCAATCTTGTGCATCCAATAGGTGTGTTTGTGTCATTGGATGATCTATTTGGTCATTTTCGTCCTCCCTAGGCTTATTCTTGTCCAATTAGGGTTTTTAACCAATCTTGTGCATCCAATAGGTGTGTTTGTGTCATTGGATGATCAATTAGGTCATTTTCGTCCTCCCTAGGCTTATTCTTGTCCAATTAGGGTTTTTAACCAATCTTGTGCATCCAATAAGTTCATTTGTGTCATTGGATTAACATTTAGGTCATTTTCGTCCTCAATAGGCATATTCTTGTCCAATTAGGGTTTTTAACCAATCTTGTGCATCCAATAGGTGTGTTTGTGGCAATGGATGACCAATTAGGTCATTTTCGTCCTCCCTAGGCTTATTCTTGTCCAATTAGGGTTTTTAACCAATCTTGTGCATCCAATAGGTGTGTTTGTGTCATTGGATGATCAATTAGGTCATTTTCGTCCTCCCTAGGCTTATTCTTGTCCAATTAGGGTTTTTAACCAATCTTGTGCATCCAATAGGTGTGTTTGTGTCATTGGATGATCAATTAGGTCATTTGCGTCCTCCCTAGGTATATTCTTGTCCAATTAGGGTTTTTAACCAATCTTGTGCATCCAATAGGTGTGTTTGTGTCATTGGATGATCAATTAGGTCATTTTCGTCCTCCCTAGGCATATTCTTGTCCAATTAGGGTTTTTAACGAATCTTATGCATCCAATAGGTGTGTTTGTGTCATTGGATGATCAATTAGGTCATTTTCGTCCTCCCTAGGCATATTCTTGTCCAATTAGGGTTTTTAACCAATCTTGTGCATCCAATAGGTGTGTTTGTGTCATTGGATGATCAATTAGGTCACTTTCGTCCTCCCTAGGCTTATTCTTGTCAAATTAGGGTTTTTAACCGATCTTGTGCATCCAATAGGTGTGTTTGTGTCATTGGATGATCAATTAGGTCATTTTCGTCCTCCCTAGGCATATTCTTGTCCAATTAGGGTTTTTAACCAATCTTGTGCATCCAATAGGTGTGTTTGTGTCATTGGATGATCAATTAGGTAACTTTCGTCCTCCCTAGGCTTATTCTTGCCCAATTAGGGTTTTTAACCATACTTGTGCATCCAATAGGTGTGTTTGTGTCATTGGATGATCAATTAGGTCATTTTCGTCCTCCCTAGGCTTATTCTTGTCCAATTAGGGTTTTTAACCAATCTTGTGCATCCAATAGGTGTGTTTGTGTCATTGGATGATCAATTAGGTCATTTTCGTCCTCCCTAGGCATATTCTTGTCCAATTAGGCTTTTTAACTAATCTTGTGCATCCAATAGGTGTGTTTGTGTCATTGGATGATCAATTAGGTCATTTACGTCCTCCCTAGGCTTATTCTTGTCCAATTAGGGTTTTTAACCAATCTTGTGCATCCAATAGGTGTGTTTGTGTCATTGGAAGATCAATTAGGTCATTTTCGTCCTCCCTAGGCTTATTCTTGTCCAATTAGGGTTTTTAACCAATCTTGTGCATCCAATAAGTTCATTTGTGTAATTGGATGATCAATTAGGTCATTTTTGTCCTCCCTATGCATATTCTTGTCCAACTAGGGTTTTAAACCATTCTTGTGCATCCAATAGGTGTGTTTGTGTCATTGGATGATCAATTAGGTCATTTTCGTCCTCCCTAGGCTTATTCTTGTCCAATTAGGGTTTTTAACCAATCTTGTGCATCCAATAGGTGTGTTTGTGTCATTGGATGATCAATTAGGTCATTTTCGTCCTCCCTAGGCTTATTCTTGTCCAATTAGGGTTTTTAACCAATCTTGTGCATCCAATAGGTGTGTTTGTGTCATTGGATGATCAATTAGGTCATTTTCGTCCTCCCTAGGCTTATTCTTGTCCAATTAGGGTTTTTAACCAATCTTGTGCATCCAATAGGTGTGTTTGTGTCATTGGATGATCAATTAGGTCATTTTCGTCCTTTCTATGCTTATTTTTGTCCAATTAGGGTTTTTAAGCAATCTTGTGCATCCAATAAGTTCATTTGTGTCATTGGATGATCAATTAGGTCATTTTCGTCCTCCCTAGGCATATTCTTGTCCAACTAGGGTTTCTAACCAATCTTGTGCTTCCAATAGATGTGTTTGTGTCATTGGATGATCAATTAGGTCATTTTCGTCCTCCCTAGGCTTATTCTTGTCCAATTAGGGTTTTTAACCAATCTTGTGCATCCAATAGGTGTGTTTGTGTCATTGGATGATCAATTAGGTCATTTTCGTCCTCCCTAGGCTTATTCTTGTCCAATTAGGGTTTTTAACCAATCTTGTGCATCCAATAGGTGTGTTTGTGTCATTGGATGATCAATTAGGTCATTTTCGTCCTCCCTAGGCTTATTCTTGTCCAATTAGGGTTTTTAATTAATCTTGTGCATCCAATAGGTGTGTTTGTGTCATTGGATGATCAATTAGGTCATTTTTGTCCTCCCTAGGCTTATTCTTGTCCAATTAGGGTTTTTAACCAATCTTGTGCATCCAATAGGTGTGTTTGTGTCATTGGATGATCAATTAGGTCATTTTCGTCCTCCCTAGGCATATTCTTGTCCAATTAGGGTTTTTAACCAATCTTGTGCATCCAATAGGTGTGTTTGTGTCATTGGATGATCAATTAGGTCATTTTCGTCCTCCCTAGACTTATTCTTGTCCAATTAGGGTTTTTAACAAATCTTGTGCATCCAATATGTTCATTTGTGTCATTGGATGATCAATTAGGTCATTTTCGTCCTCCCTAGGCATATTCTTGTCCAAGTAGGGTTATTAACCATTCTTGTGCTTCCAATAGGTGTGTTAGTGTCATTTGATGATCAATTAGGTCATTTTCGTCCTCACTAGGCTTATTCTTGTCCAATTAGGGTTTTTAACCAATCTTGTGCATCCAATAGGTGTGTTTGTGTCATTGGATGATCAATTAGGTCATTTTCGTCCTCCCTAGGCATATTCTTGTCCAATTAGGGTTTTTAACCAATCTTGTGCATCCAATAGGTGTGTTTGTCTCATTGGATGATCAATTAGGTTATTTTCATCCTCCCTAGGCATATTCTTGTCCAATTAGGGTTTTTAACCAATCTTGTGCATCCAATAGGTGTGTTTGTGTCATTGGATGACCAATTAAGTCATTTTCGTCCTCAATAGGCATATTCTTGTCCAATTAGGGTTTTTAACCAATCTTGTGCATCCAATAGGTGTGTCTGTGGCAATGGATGACCAATTAGGTCATTTTCGTCCTCCCTAGGCTTATTCTTGTCCAATTAGGGTTTTTAACCAATCTTGTGCATCCAATAGGTGTGTTTGTGTCATTGGATGATCAATTAGGTCATTTTCGTCCTCCCTAGGCTTATTCTTGTCCAATTAGGGTTTTTAACCAATCTTGTGCATCCAATAGGTGTGTTTGTGTCATTGGATGATCAATTAGGTCATTTTCGTCCTCCCTAGGCTTATTCTTGTCCAATTAGGGTTTTTAACCAATCTTGTGCACCCAATACGTTCATTTGTGTCATTGGATTAACATTTAGGTCATTTTCGTCCTCCGTAGGCATATTCTTGTCCAATTAGAGTTTTAGACCAATCTTGTGCATCCAATAGGTGTGTTTGTGTCATTGGATGATCAATTAGGTTATTTTCGTCCTCCCTAGGCTTATTCTTGTCCAATTAGGGTTTTTAACTAATCTTGTGCATCCAATAAGTTCATTTGAGTCATTGGATGATCAATTAGGTCATTTTCGTCTTCCCTTGGCTTATTCTTGTCCAATTAGGGTTTTTAACCAATCTTGTGCATCCAATAGGTGTGTTTGTGTCATTGGATGATCAATTAGGTCATTTTCGTCCTCCCTAGGCATATTCTTGTCCAATTAGGGTTTTTAACCAATCTTGTGCATCCAATAGGTGTGTTTGTGTCATTGGATGATCAATTAGGTCATTTTCGTCCTCCCTAGGCTTATTCTTGTCCAATTAGGGTTTTTAACCAATCTTGTACATCTAATAAGTTCATTTGTGTCATTGGATTAACATTTAGGTCATTTTCGTCCTCCTTAGGCATATTCTTGTCCAATTAGGGTTTTTAACCCATCTTGTGCATCCAATAGGTGTATTTGTGTCATTGGATGATCAATTAGGTCATTTTCGTCCTCCCTAGGCATTTTCTGGTCCAATTAGGGTTTTTAACCGATCATGTGCATCCAATAGGTGTGTTTGTGTCATTGGATGATCAATTAGGTCATTTTCGTCCTCCCTAGGCTTATTCTTGTCCAATTAGGGTTTTTAACCAATCTTGTGCATCCAATAGGTGTGTTTGTGTCATTGGATGATCAATTAGGTCATTTTCGTCCTCCATAGGCTTATTCTTGTCCAATTAGGGTTTTTAACCAATCTTGTGCATCCAATAAGTTGAGTTGGGTCATTGGATTAACATTCAGGTCATTTCCGTCCTCCCTAGGCTTATTCTTTTCCAATTAGGGTTTTTAACCAATCTTGTGCATCCATTAGGTGTGTTTGTGTCATTGGATGATCAATTAGGTCATTTTCGTCCTCTCTAGGCATATTCTTGTCCAATTAGGGTTTTTAACCAATCTTGTGCATCCATTAGGTGTGTTTGTATCATTGGATTATCAATTAGGTCATTTTCGTCCTCCCTAGGCTTATTCTTGTCCAATTAAGGTTTTTAACCAATCTTGTGCATCCAATAGGTGTGTTTGTGTCATTGGATGATCAATTTAGGTCATTTTCGTCCTCCCTAGGCTTATTCTTGTCCAATTAGGGTTTTTAACCAATCTTGTGCATCCAATAGGTGTGTTTGTGTCATTGGATGACCAATTAGGTCATTTTCGTCCTCCCTAAGCATATTCTTGTCCAATTAGGGTTTTTAACCAATCTTGTGCATCTAATGAGTTGAGTTGTGTCATTGGATTAACATTTAGGTCATTTTCGTCCTCCCTAGGCTTATTCTTGTCCAATTAGGGTTTTTAAACAATCTTGTGCATCCAATAAGTTCATTTGTGTCCTTGGATTAACATTTAGGTCATTTTCGTCCTCCCTAGGCATATTCTTGTCCAATTATGGTTTTTAACCAATCTTGTGCATCCAATAACTTTGTTTGTGTCATTGAATTAATATTTTGGTCATTTTCGTCCTCCCTAGGCATATTCTTGTCCAATTAGGGTTTTTAACCAATCTTGTGGATCCAATAGGTGTGTTT
>JBBPBR010001139.1:1996-25748 GCA_037974775.1 Cicer pinnatifidum | reverse complement strand
TATTCTTGTCCAATTAGGGTTTTTAACCAATCTTGTGCATCCAATAGGTGTGTTTGTGCCATTGGATGATCAATTAGGTCATTTTCGTCCTCCCTAGGCTTATTCTTGTCTAATTAGGGTTTTTAACCAATCTTGTGCATCCGATAAGTTTGTTTGTGTCATTCGATGATCAATTAGGTCATTTTCGTCTTCCCTAGGCTTATTCTTGTCCAATTAGGGTTTTTAACCAATCTTGTGCATCCAATAACTTTGTTTGTGTCATTGAATTAATATTTTGGTCATTTTCGTCCTCCCTAGGCATATTCTTGTCCAATTAGGGTTTTTAACAAATCTTGTGCATCCAATAAGTTCATTTGTGTTATTGGATTAACATTTAGGTCATTTTCGTCCTCCCTAGGCATATTCTTGTCCAATTAGGGTTTTTAACCAATCTTGTGCATCCAATAGGTGTGTTTGTGTCATTGGATGATCAATTTAGGTCATTTTCGTCCTCCCTAGGCATATTCTTGTCCAATTAGGGTTTTTAACCAATCTTGATCATCCAATAGGTGTGTTTGTGTCATTGGATGATCAATTAGGTCATTTTCGTCCTCCCTAGGCTTATTCTTGTCCAATTAGGGTTTTTAACCAATCTTGTGCGTCCAATAAGTTCATTTGTGTCATTGAATTAACAGTTAGGTCATATTCGTCCTCCCTAGGCATATTCTTGTCCAATTAGGGTTTTTAACCAATCTTGTGCATCCAATAGGTGTGTTTGTGTCATTGGATGATCAATTAGGTCATTTTCGTCCTCCCTAGGCATATTCTTGTCCAATTAGGGTTTTTAACCAATCTTGTGCATCCAATAGGTGTGTTTGTGTCATTGGATGATCAATTAGGTCATTTTCGTCCTCCATAGGCATATTCTTGTCCAATTAGGGTTTTTAACGAATCTTGTGCATCCAAAAGGTGTGTTTGTGTCATTGGACGATCAATTAGGTCATTTTCGTCCTCCCTAGGCTTATTCTTGTCCAATTAGGGTTTTTAACCAATCTTGTGCATCCAATAAGTTCATTTGTGTCATTGGATTTACATTTAGGTCATTTTAGTCCTCCCTAGGCATATTCTTGTCCAATTAGGGTTTTTAACCAATCTTGTGCATCCAATAGGTGTGTTTGTGTCATTGGATGATCAATTAGGTCATTTTCGTCCTCCCTAGGCATATTCTTGTCCAATTAGGGTTTTTAACCAATCTTGTGCATCCAATAAGTTGAGTTGAGTCATTGGATTAACATTTATGTCATTTCCGTCCTCCCTAGGCTTATTCTTGTCCAATTAGGGTTTTTAACCAATCTTGTGCATCCAATAGGTGTGTTTGTGTCATTGGATGATCAATTAGGTCATTTTCGTCCTCCCTAGGCTTATTCTTGTCCAATTAGGGTTTTTAACAAATCTTGTGCATCCAATAGGTGTGTTTGTGTCATTGGATGATCAATTAGGTCATTTTCGTCCTCCCTAGGCTTATTCTTGTCAAATTAGGGTTTTTAACCAATCTTGTGCATCCGATAAGTTTGTTTGTGTCATTGAATTAATATTTAGGTCATTTTCGTCCTCCCTAGGCATATTCTTATCCAATTAGGGTTTTTAACCAATCTTGTGCATCCAATAGGTGTGTTTGTGTCATTGGATGATCAATTAGGTCATTTACGTCCTCCCTAGGCTTATTCTTGTCCAATTAGGGTTTTTAACCAATCTTGTGCATCCAATAACTTTTTTTGTGTCATTGAATTAATATTTAGGTCATTTTCGTCCTCCCTAGGCATATTCTTGTCCAATTAGGGTTTTTAACCAATCTTGTGCATCCAATAGGTGTGTTTGTGTCATTGGATGATCAATTAGGTCATTTTCGTCCTCCCTAGGCATATTCTTGTCCAATTAGGGTTTTTAACCAATCTTGTGCATCCAATAGGTGTGTTTGTGTCATTGGATGATCAATTAGGTCATTTTCGTCCTCCCTAGGCTTTTTCTTGTCCAATTTGGGTTTTTAATCGATCTTGTGCATCCAATAGGTGTGTTTGTGTCATTGGATGATCAATTAGGTCATTTTCGTCCTCTCTAGGCATATTCTTGTCCAATTAGGGTTTTTAACCAATCTTGTGCATCCAATAGGTGTGTTTGTGTCATTGGATGATCAATTAGGTTATTTTCGTCCTCCCTAGGCAGATTCTTGTCCATTTAGGGTTTTAAACCAATCTTGTGCATCCAATAGGTGTGTTTGTGTCATTGGATGATCAATTAGGTCATTTTCGTCCTCCCTAGGCTTATTCTTGTCCAATTAGGGTTTTTAACCGATCTTGTGCATCCAATAGGTGTGTTTGTGTCATTGGATGATCAATTAGGTCATTTTCGTCCTCCCTAGGCATATTCTTGTCCAATTAGGGTTTTTAACCAATCTTGTGCATCCAATAGGTGTGTTTGTGTCATTGGATGATCAATTATGTCATTTTCGTCCTCCCAAGGCTTATTCTTGTCCAATTAGGGTTTTTAACCAATCTTGTGCATCCAATAGGTGTGTTTGTGTCATTGGATGATCAATTAGGTCATTTTCGTCCTCCCTAGGCTTATTCTTGTCCAATTAGGGTTTTTAACCGATCTTGTGCATCCAATAGGAGTGTTTGTGTCATTGGATGATCAATTAGGTCTTTTTCGTTCTCCCTAGGCATATTCTTGTCCAATTAGGGTTTTTAACCAATCTTGTGCATCCAATAGGTGTGTTTGTGTCATTGGATGATCAATTAGGTCATTTTCGTCCTCCCTAGGCATATTCTTGTCCAATTAGGGTTTTTAACCAATCTTGTGCATCCAATAGGTGTGTTTGTGTCATTGGATGATCAATTAGGTCATTTTCGTTCTTCCTAGGCTTATTCTTGTCCAATTAGGGTTTTTAACCAATCTTGTGCATCCAATAGGTGTGTTTGTGTCATTGGATGATCAATTAGGTCATTTTCGTCCTCCCTAGGCTTATTCTTGTCCAATTAGGGTTTTTAACAAATCTTGTGCATCCAATAAGTGTATTTGTGTCATTGGATGATCAATTAGGTCATTTTCGTCCTCCCTAGGCATATTCTTGTACAACTAGGGTTTTTAACCAATCTTGTGCATCCAATAAGTTTATTTGTGTCATTGGATGATCAATTAGGTCATTTTCGTCCTCCCTAGGCATATTCTTGTCCAACTAGGGTTTTTAACCAATCTTGTGCATCCAATAGGTGTGTTTGTGTTATTGAATGATCAATTAGGTCATTTTCGTCCTCCCTGGGCTTATTCTTGTCCAATTAGGGTTTTTAACCAATCTTGTGCATCCAATAGGTGTGTTTGTGTCATTGGATGATCAATTAGGTCATTTTCGTCCTCCCTAGGCTTATTCTTGTCCAATTAGGGTTTTTAACCAATCTTGTGCATCCAATAGGTGTGTTTGTGTCATTGGATGATCAATTAGGTCATTTTCGTCCTCCCTAGGCTTATTCTTGTCCAATTAGGGTTTTTAACAAATCTTGTGCATCCAATAAGTTCATTTGTGTCATTGGATGATCAATTAGGTCATTTTCGTCCTCCCTAGGCATATTCTTGTCCAACTAGGGTTTCTAACCAATCTTGTGCATCCAATAAGTTCATTTAGTTCATTGGATGATCAATTAGGTCATTTTCGTCCTCCCTAGGCATATTCTTGTCCAACTAGGGTTTTTAACCAATCTTGTGCATCCAATAGGTGTGTTTGTGTTATTGGATGATCAATTAGGTCATTTTCGTCCTCCCTAGGCTTATTCTTGTCCAATTAGGGTTTTTAACCAATCTTGTGCATCCAATAGGTGTGTTTGTGTCATTGGATGATCAATTAGGTCATTTTCGTCCTCCCTAGGCTTATTCTTGTCCAATTAGGGTTTTTAACAAATCTTGTGCATCCAATAAGTTCATTTGTGTCATTGGATAATCAATTAGGTCATTTTCGTCCTCCCTAGGCATATTCTTGTCCAACTAGGGTTTTTAACCAATCTTGTGCATCCAATAAGTTCATTTGTGTCATTGGATGATCAATTAGGTCATTTTCATCCTCCCTAGGCTTATTCTTGTCCAATTAGGGGTTTTAACCAATCTTGTGCATCCAATAGGTGTGTTTGTGTCATTGGACGATCAATTAGGTCATTTTCGTCTTCCCTAGGCTTATTCTTGTCCAATTAGGGTTTTTAACCAATCTTGTGCATCCAATAGGTGTGTTTGTGTCATTGGATGATCAATTAGGTCATTTTCGTCCTCCCTAGGCTTATTCTTGTCCAATTAGGGTTTTTAACAAATCTTGTGCATCCAATAAGTTCATTTGTGTCATTGGATTAACATTTATGTCATTTTCGACCTCCCTAGGCATATTATTGTCCAATTAGGGTTTTTAACCAATCTTGTGCATCCAATAGGTGTGTTTGTGTCATTGGATGATCAATTAGGTCATTTTCGTCCTCCCTAGGCTTATTCTTGTCCAATTAGGGTTTTTAACCAATCTTGTGCATCCAATAAGTTGAGTTGTGTCATTGAATTGACATTTAGGTCATTTTCGTCCTCCCTAGGCTTATTCTTGTCCAATTAGGGTTTTTAACCAATCTTGTGCTTCCAATAAGTGTGTTTGTCTCATTGGATGATCAATTAGGTCATTTTCGTCCTCCCTAGGCTTATTCTTGTTTAATTAGGGTTTTTAACCAATCTTGTGCATCCAATAGGTGTGTTTGTGTCATTGGATGATCAATTAGGTCATTTTCGTCCTCCCTAGGCTTATTCTTGTCCAATTAGGGTTTTTAACCGATCTTTAGCATCCAATAGGTGTGTTTGTGTCATTGGATGATCAATTAGGTCATTTTCGTCCTCTCTAGGCATATTCTTGTCCAATTAGGGTTTTTAACCAATCTTGTGCATCCAATAGGTGTGTTTGTGTCATTGGATGATCAATTAGGTCATTTTCGTACTCCCTAGGCTTATTCTTGTCCAATTAGGGTTTTTAACCAATCTTGTGCATCTAATGAGTTGAGTTGTGTCATTGGATTAACATTTAGGTCATTTTCGTCCTCCCTAGGCTTATTCTTGTCCAATTAGGGTTTTTAAACAATCTTGTGCATCCAATAAGTTCATTTGTGTCCTTGGATTAACATTTAGGTCATTTTCGTCCTCCCTAGGCATATTCTTGTCCAATTATGGTTTTTAACCAATCTTGTGCATCCAATAACTTTGTTTGTGTCATTGAATTAATATTTTGGTCATTTTCGTCCTCCCTAGGCATATTCTTCTCCAATTAGGGTTTTTAACCAATCTTGTGGATCCAATAGGTGTGTTTGTGTCATTTGATGATCAATTAGGTCATTTTCGTCCTCCCTAGGCTTATTCTTGTCCAATTAGGGTTTTTAACCAATCTTGTGCATCCAATAACTTTGTTTGTGTCATTGAATTAATATTTAGGTCATTTTCGTCCTCCATAGGCATATTCTTGTCCAATTATGGTTTTTAACCAATCTTGTGCATCCAATATGTGTGTTTGTGTCATTGGATGATCAATTAGGTCATTTTCGTCCTCCCTAGGCTTATTCTTGTCCAATTAGGGTTTTTAACCAATCTTGTGCATCCAATAGGTGTGTTTGTGTCATTGGATGATCAATTATGTCATTTTCGGCCTCCATAGGCTTATTCTTGTCCAATTAGGGTTTTTAACCAATCTTGTGCATCCAATAGGTGTGTTTGTGTCATTGGATGATCAATTAGGTCATTTTCGTCCTCCCTAGGCTTATTCTTGTCCAATTAGGGTTTTTAACCAATCTTGTGCATCCAATAGGTGTGTTTGTGTCATTGGATGATCAATTAGGTCATTTTTGTCCTCCATAGGCTTATTTTTGTCCAATTAGTGTTTTTAACCAATCTTGTGCATCCAATAGGTGTGTTTGTGTCATTGGATGATCAATTAGATCATTTTCGTCCTCCCCAGGCTTATTCTTGTCCAATTAGGGTTTTTAACCAATCTTGTGCATCCAATAGGTGTGTTTGTGTCATTGGATGATCAATTAGGTCATTTTCGTCCTCCCTAGGCTTATTCTTGTCCAATTAGGGTTTTTAACAAATCTTGTGCATCCAATAAGTTCATTTGTGTCATTGGATGATCAATTAGGTCATTTTTGTCCTCCCTAGGCATATTCTTGTCCAATTAGGGTTTTTAACCAATCTTGTGCATCCAATAGGTGTGTTTGTGTCATTGGATGATCAATTAGGTCATTTTCGTCCTCCCTAGGCTTATTCTTGTCCAATTAGGGTTTTTAACCAATCTTGTGCATCCAATAGGTGTGTTTGTGTCATTGGATGATCAATTAGGTAATTTTCGTCCTCCCTAGGCATATTCTTGTCCAATTAGGGTTTTTAACCAATCTTGTGCATCCAATAGGTGTGTTTGTGTCATTGGTTGATCAATTAGGTCATTTTCGTCCTCCATAGGCTTATTCTTGCCCAATTAGGGTTTTTAACGAATCTTGTGCATCCAATAAGTTGAGTTGTGTCATTGGATTAACATTTAGGTCATTTTCGTCCTCCCTAGGCTTATTTTTGTCCAATTAGGGTTTTTAACCAATCTTGTGCATCCAATAAGTTCATTTGTGTCATTGGATTAACATTTAGGTCATTTTCGTCCTCCCTAGGCATATTCTTGTCCAATTAGAGTTTTAGACCAATCTTGTGCATCCAATAGGTGTGTTTGTGTCATTGGATGATCAATTAGGTCATTTTCGTCCTCCATATGCTTATTCTTGTCCAATTAGGGTTTTTAACCAATCTTGTGCATCCAATAAGTTGAGTTGTGTCATTGGATTAACATTTAGGTCATTTTCGTCCTCCCTAGGCTTATTCTTGTCCAATTAGGGTTTTTAACCAATCTTGTGCATCCAATAAGTTCATTTAGGTCATTTAGGTCATTTAGGTCATTTTCGTCCTCCCTAGGCATATTCTTTTCCAATTAGAGTTTTAGACCAATCTTGTGCATCCAATAGGTGTGTTTGTGTCATTGGATGATCAATTAGGTCATATTCGTCCTGCCTAGGCTTATTCTTGCCCAATTAGGGTTTTTAACCAATCTTGTGCATCCAATAAGTTGAGTTGTGTCATTGGATTAACATTTAGGTCATTTTCGTCCTCCCTAGGCTTATTCTTGTCCAATTAGGGTTTTTAACCAATCTTGTGCATCCAATAAGTTCATTTGTGTCATTGGATTAACATTTAGGTCATTTTCGTCCTCCCTAGGCATATTCTTGTCCAATTATGGTTTTTAACCAATCTTGTGCATCCAATAGGTGTGTTTATGTCATTGGATGATCAATTAGGTCATTTTCGTCCTCCCTAGGCTTATTCTTGTCCAATTAGGGTTTTTAACCAATCTTGTGCATCCAATAAGTTCATTTGTGTCATTGGATGATCAATTAGGTCATTTTCGTCCTCCCTAGGCATATTCTTGTATAACTAGGGTTTTTAACCAATCTTGTGCATCCAGTAGGTGTGTTTGTGTCATTGGATGATCAATTAGGTCATTTTCGTCCTCCCTAGGCTTATTCTTGTCCAATTAGGGTTTTTAACCAATCTTGTGCATCCAATAGGTGTGTTTGTGTCATTGGATGATCAATTAGGTCATTTTCGTCCTCCCTAGGCTTATTCTTGTCCAATTAGGGTTTTTAACCAATCTTGTGCATCAAATAAGTTTGTTTGTGTCATTGAATTAATATTTAGGTCATTTTCGTCCTCCCTAGGCATATTCTTGTCCAATTAGGGTTTTTAACCAATCTTGTGCATCCAATAGGTGTGTTTGTGTCATTGGAAGATCAATTAGGTCATTTTCGTCCTCCCTAGGCTTATTCTTGTCCAATTAGGGTTTTTAACCAATCTTGTGCATCCAATAAGTAGAGTTGTGTCATTGGATTAACATTTAGGTTATTTTCGTCCTCCCTAGGCATATTCTTGTCCAATTAGGGTTTTTAACCAATCTTGTGCATCCAATAGGTGTGTTTGTGTCATTGGATGATCAATTAGGTCATTTTCGTCCTCCCTAGGCTTATTCTTGTCCAATTAGGGTTTTTAACCAATCTTGTGCATCCAATAGGTGTGTTTGTGTCATTGGATGATCAATGATGTCATTTTCGTCCTCCCTAGGCTTATTCTTGTCCAATTAGGGTTTTTAACCAATCTTGTGCATCCAATAAGTTAATTTGTGTCATTGGATGATCAATTAGGTCATTTTCGTCCTTCCTAGGCATATTCTTGTCCAACTAGGGTTTTTAACCAATCTTGTGCATCCAATAAGTTCATTTGTGTCATTGGATTAACATTTAGGTCATTTTCGTCCTCCCTAGGCATATTCTTGTCCAATTAGGGTTTTTAACCAATCTTGTGCATCCAATAGGTGTGTTTGTGTCATTGGATGATCAATTAGGTCATTTTCGTCCTCCCTAGGCTTATTCTTGTCCAATTAGGGTTTTTAACAAATCTTGTGCATCCAATAAGTTCATTTGTGTCATTGGATGATCAATTAGGTCATTTTTGTCCTTCCTAGGCATATTCTTGTCCAACTAGGGTTTTTAACCAGTCTTGTGCATCCAATAGGTGTGTTTGTGTCATTGGATGATCAATTAGGTCATTTTCATCCTCCCAAGGCTTATTCTTGTCCAATTAGGGTTTTTAACCAATCTTGTGCAACCAATAAGTTCATTTGTGTCATTGGATTAACATTTAGGTCATTTTCGTCCTCCCTAGGCATATTCTTGTCCAATTAGGGTTTTTAACCAATCTTGTGCATCCAATAGGTGTGTTTGTGTCATTGGATGATCAATTAGGTCATTTTCGTCCTCCCTAGGCTTATTCTTGTCCAATTAGGGTTTTTAACCAATCTTGTGCATCCAATAAGTTCATTTGTGTCATTTTCGTCCTCCCTAGGCTTATTCTTGTCCAATTAGGGTTTTTAACCAATCTTGTGCATCCAATAAGTTGAGTTGTGTCATTGGATTAACATTTAGGTCATTTTCGTTCTCCCTAGGCTTATTCTTGTCCAATTAGGGTTTTTAACCAATCTTGTGCATCCAATAAGTTCATTTGTGTTATTGGATTAACATTTAGGTCATATTCGTCCTCCCTAGGCATATTCTTGTCCAATTAGGGTTTTTAACCAATCTTGTCCATCCAATAGGTGTGTTTGTGTCATTGGATGATCAATTAGGTCATTTTCGTCCTCCCTAGCCTTATTCTTGTCCAATTAGGGTTTTTAACCAATCTTGTGCATCCAATAGGTGTGTTTGTGTCATTGGATGATCAATTAGGTCATTTTCGTCCTCCCTAGGCTTATTCTTGTCCAATTAGGGTTTTTAACCAATCTTGTGCATCCAATAAGTTCCTTTGAGTCATTGGATTAACATTTAGGTCATTTTCGTCCTCCCTAGGCATATTCTTGTTTAATTAGGGTTTTTAACCAATCTTGTGCATCCAATAGGTGTGTTTGTGTCATTGGATGATCAATTAGGTCATTTTCGTCCTCCCTAGGCTTATTCTTGTCCAATTAGGGTTTTTAACCAATCTTGTGCATCCAATAAGTTGAGTTGTGTCATTGGATTAACATTTAGGTCATTTTCGTCCTCCCTAGGCATATTCTTGTCCAATTCGGGTTTTTAACCAATCTTGTGCATCCAATAGGTGTGTTTGTGTCATTGGATGATCAATTAGGTCATTTTCGTCCTCCCTAGGCTTATTCTTGTCCAATTATGGTTTTTAACCAATCTTGTGCATCCAATAGGTGTGTTTGTGTCATTCGATGATCAATTAGGTCATTTTCGTCCTCCCTAGGCATATTCTTGTCCAATTAGGGTTTTTAACCAATCTTGTGCATCCAATAAGTTCATTTGTGTCATTGGATTAACATTTAGGTCATTTTCGTCCTCCCTAGGCATATTCTTGTTCAATTAGGGTTTTTAACCAATCTTGTGCATCCAATAGGTGTGTTTGTGTCACTGGATGATCAATTAGGTCATTTTCGTCCTCCCTAGGCTTATTCTTGTCCAATTAGGGTTTTTAACCAATCTTGTGCATCCAATAGGTGTGTTTGTGTCATTGGATGATCAATTAGGTCATTTTCGTCCTCCCTAGGCTTATTCTTGTCCAATTAGGGTTTTTAACCAATCTTGTGCATCCAATAGGTGTGTTTGTATCATTGGGTGATCAATTAGGTCATTTTTGTCCTCCCTAGGCTTATTCTTGTCCAATTAGGGTTTTTAACCAATCTTGTGCATCCAATAGGTGTGTTTGTGTCATTGGATGATCAATTAGGTCATTTTCGTCCTCCCTAGGCTTATTCTTGTCCAATTAGGGTTTTTAACAAATCTTGTGCATCCAATAAGTTCATTTGTGTCATTGGATGATCAATTAGGTCATTTTCGTCCTCCCTAGGCATATTCTTGTACAACTAGGGTTTTTAACCAAATTTGTGCATCCAATAAGTTCCTTTGTGTCATTGGATGATCAATTAGGTCATTTTCGTCCTCCCTAGGCATATTCTTGTCCAACTAGGGTTTTTAACCAATCTTGTGCATCCAATAGGTGTGTTTGTGTCATTGGATGATCAATTAGGTCATTTTCGTCCTCCCTAGGCTTATTCTTGTCCAATTAGGGTTTTTAACCAATCTTGTGCATCCAATAGGTGTGTTTGTGTCATTGGATGATCAATTAGGTCATTTTCGTCCTCCCTAGGCTTATTCTTGTCCAATTAGGGTTTTTAACCAATCTTGTGCATCCAATAAGTTCATTTGTGTCATTGGATGATCAATTAGGTCATTTTCGTCCTTCCTAGGCATATTCTTGATCAACTAGGGTTTTAAACCAATCTTGTGCATCCAATAGGTGTGTTTGTGTCATTGGATGATCAATTAGGTCATTTTCGTCCTCCCTAGGCTTATTCTTGTCCAATTAGGGTTTTTAACCAATCTTGTGCATCCAATAGGTGTGTTTGTGTCATTGGATGATCAATTAGGTCATTTTCGTCCTCCCTAGGCTTATTCTTGTCCAATTAGGGTTTTTAACCAATCTTGTGCATCCAATAGGTGTGTTTGTGTCATTGGATGATCAATTAGGTCATTTTCGTCCTCCCTAGGCTTATTCTTGTCCAATTAGGGTTTTTAACCAATCCTGTGCATCCATTAGGTGTGTTTGTGGCAATGGACGATCAATTAGGTCATTTTCGTCCTCCCTAGGCTTATTCTAGTCAAATTAGGGTTTTTAACTAATCTTGTGCATCCAATAGGTGTGTTTGTGTCATTGGATGATCAATTAAGTCATTTTCGTCCTCCCTAGGCTTATTCTTGTCCAATTAGGGTTTTTAACCAATCTTGTGCATCCAATAGGTGTGTTTGTGTCATTGGATGATTAATTAGGTCATTTTCGTCCTCCCTAGGCTTATTCTTGTCCAATTAGGGTTTTTAACCAATCTTGTGCATCCAATAAGTTGAGTTGTGTCATTGGATTAACATTTAAGTCATTTTCGTCCTCCCTAGGCTTATTCTTGTCCAATTAGGGTTTTTAACCAATCTTGTGCATCCAATAAGTTCATTTGTGTCATTGGATTAACATTTAGGTCATTTTCGTCCTCCCTAGGCATATTCTTGTCCAATTAGGGTTTTTAACAAATCTTGCGCATCCAATAGGTGTGTTTATGTCATTGGATGATCAATTAGGTCATTTTCGTCCTCCCTAGGCATATTCTTGTCCAATTAGGGTTTTTAACCAATCTTGTGCATCCAATAGGTGTGTTTGTGTCATTGGATGATCAATTAGGTCATTTACGTCCTCCCTATGCTTATTCTAGTCCAATTAGGGTTTTTAACCAATCTTGTGCATCCAATAACTTTGTTTGTGTCATTGAATTAATATTTACGTCATTTACGTCCTCCCTAGGCATATTCTTGTCCAATTAGGGTTTTTAACCAATCTTGTGCATCCAATAGGTGTGTTTGTGTCATTGGATGATCAATTAGGTCATTTTCGTCCTCCCTAGGCTTATTCTTGTCCAATTAGGGTTTTTAACCAATCTTGTGCATCCAATAAGTTGAGTTGTGTCATTGGATTAACATTTAGGTCTATTTCGTCCTCCCTAGGCTTATTCTTGTCCAATTAGGGTTTTTAACTAATCTTGTGCATCCAATAGGTGTGTTTGTGTCATTGGATGATCAATTAGGTCATTATCATCCTCCCTAGGCTTATTCTTGTCCAATTAGGGTTTTTAACCAATCTTGTGCATCCAATAGGTATGTTTGTGTGATTGGATGATCAATTAGGTTATTTTCGTCCTCCCTAGGCTTATTCTTGTCCAATTAGGGTTTTTAACCAATCTTGTGCATCCAATAAGTTGAGTTGTGTCATTGGATGATCAATTAGGTCATTTTCGTCCTCCCTAGGCATATTCTTGTCCAATTAGGGTTTTTAACCAATCTTGTGCATCCAATAGGTGTGTTTGTGTCATTGGATGATCAATTAGGTCATTTTCGTCCTCCCTAGGCTTATTCTTGTCCAATTAGGGTTTTTAACCAATCTTGTGCATCCAATAGGTGTGTTTGTGTCATTGGATGATCAATTAGGTCATTTTCGTCCTCCCTAGGCCTATTCTTGCCCAATTAGGGTTTTTAACCAATCTTGTGAATCCAATAAGTTTGTTTGTGTCATTGAATTAATATTTAGGTCATTTTCGTCCTCCCTACGCATATTATTGTCCAATTAGGGTTTTTAACCAATCTTCTGCATCCAATAGGTGTGTTTGTGTCATTGGATGATCAATTAGGTCATTTTCGTCCTCCCTAGGCATATTCTTGTCCAATTAGGGTTTTTAACCAATCTTGTGCATCCAATAGGTGTGTTTGTGTCATTGGATGATCAATTAGGTCATTTTCGTCCTCCCTAGGCTTATTCTTGTCCAATTAGGGTTTTTAACCAATGTTGTGCTTCCAACAGGTGTATTTGTGTCATTGGATGATCAATTAGGTCATTCTCGTCCTCCCTAGGCTTATTAATGTCCAATTAGGGTTTTTAACCAATCTTGTGCATCCAATGAGTTTGTTTGTGTCACTGAATTAATATTTAGATCATTTTCGTCCTCCCTAGGCATATTCTTGTCCAATTAGGGTTCTTAACCAATCTTGTGCATCCAATAGGTGTGTTTGTGTCATTGGATGATCAATTAGGTCATTTTCGTCCTCCCTAGGCATATTCTTGTCCAATTAGGGTTTTTAACCAATCTTGTGCATCCAATAGGTGTGTTTGTGTCATTGGATGATCAATTAGGTAATTTTCGTCCTCCCTAGACTTATTCTTGTCCAATTAGGGTTTTTAACCAATCTTGTACATCTAATAAGTTCATTTGTGTCATTGGATTAACATTTAGGTCATTTTCGTCCTCCCTAGGCATATTCTTGTCCAATTAGGGTTTTTAACCCATCTTGTGCATGCAATAGGTGTGTTTGTGTCATTGGATGATCAATTAGGTCATTTTC
Organism: Cicer pinnatifidum; assembly: GCA_037974775.1. Lineage (NCBI taxonomy): Eukaryota > Viridiplantae > Streptophyta > Magnoliopsida > Fabales > Fabaceae > Cicer > Cicer pinnatifidum. The sequence continues at coordinate 12,183 of JBBPBR010001139.1, read as the reverse complement.
GTCCTCCTTAGGCTTATTCTTGTCCAATTAGGGTTTTTAACTAATCTTGTGCATCCAATAGGTGTGTTTGTGTCATAGGATGATCAATTAGGTCATTTTCGTCCTCCCTAGGCATATTCTTGTCCAATTAGGGTTTTTAACCAATCTTGTGCATCCAATAGGTGTGTTTGTGTCATTGGATGATCAATTAGGTCATTTTCGTCCTCCCTAGGCTTATTCTTGTCCAATTAGGGTTTTTAACCAATCTTGTGCATCTGATAGGTGTGTTTGTGTCATTGGATGATCAATTAGGTCATTTTCGTCCTCCCTAGGCTTATTCTTGTCCAATTAGGGTTTTTAACCAATCTTGTGCATCCAATAAGTTGAGTTGTGTCATTGGATTAACATTTAGGTCATTTTCGTCCTCCCTAGGCATATTCTTGTCCAATTAGGGTTTTTAACCAATCTTGTGCATCCAATAGGTGTGTTTGTGTCATTGGATGATCAATTAGGTCATTTTCGTCCTCCCTAGGCTTATTCTTGTCCAATTAGGGTTTTTAACCAATCTTGTGCATCCAATAGGTGTGTTTGTGTCATTGGATGATCAATTAGGTCATTTTCGTCCTCCCTAGGCTTATTCTTGTCCAATTAGGGTTTTTAACCATTCTTGTGCATCCAATAGGTGTGTTTGTGTCATTGGATGATCAATTAGGTCATTGTTGTCCTCCCTAGGCTTATTCTTGTCCAATTAGGGTTTTTAACCAATCTTGTGCATCCAATAGGTGTGTTTGTGTCATTGGATGATCAATTAGGTCATTTTCGTCCTCCCTAGGCTTATTCTTGTCCAATTAGGGTTTTTAACCAATCTTGTGCATCCAATAAGTTCATTTGTGTCATTGGATTAACATTTGTGTCATTGGGTTTTTAACCAATCTTGTGCATCCAATAACTTTGTTTGTGTCATTGAATTAATATTTTGGTCATTTTCGTCCTCCCTAGGCTTATTCTTGTCCAATTAGGGTTTTTACCCAATCTTGTGCATCCAACAAGTTTGTTTATGTCATTGAATTAATATTTAGGTCATTTTCGTCCTCCCTAGGCATATTCTTGTCCAATTAGGGTTTTTAACCAATCTTGTGCATCCAATAGGTGTGTTTGTGTCATTGGATGATCAATTAGGTCATTTTTGTCCTCCCTAAACATATTCTTGTCCAATTAGGGTTTTTAACCAATCTTGTGCATCCTATAGGTGTGTTTGTGGCAATGGATGATCAATTAGGTCATTTTCGTCCTCCCCAGGCTTATTCTTGTCCAATTAGGGTTTTTAACCAATCTTGTGCATCCAATAGGTGTGTTTGTGTCATTGGATGATCAATTAGGTCATTTTAGTCCTCCCTAGGCTTATTCTTGCCCAATTAGGGTTTTTAACCAATCTTGTGCATCCAATAAGTTCATTTGTGTCATTGGATTAGCATTTAGGTCATTTTAGTCCTCCCTAGGCATATTCTTGTCCAATTAGGGTTTTTAACCAATCTGTGCATCCAATAGGTGTGTTTGTGTCATTGGATGATCAATTAGGTCATTTTCGTCCTCCCTAGGCTTATTCTTGTCCAATTAGGGTTTTTAACCAATCTTGTGCATCCAATAACTTTGTTTGTGTCATTGAATTAATATTTTGGTCATTTTTGTCCTCCCTAGGCATATTCTTGTCCAATTAGGGTTTTTAACCAATCTTGTGGATCCAATAGTTGTGTTTGTGTCATTGGATGATCAATTAGGTCATTTTCGTCCTCCCTAAGCTTATTCTTGTCCAATTAGGGTTTTTAACCAATCTTGTGCATCTAATAGGTGTGTTTGTGCCATTGGATGATCAATTAGGTCATTTTCGTCCTCACTAGGCTTATTCTTGTCCAATTAGGGTTTTTAACCAATCTTGTGCATCCGATAAGTTTGTTTGTGTCATTGAATTAATATTTAGGTCATGTTCGTCCTCCCTAGGCATATTCTTGTCCAATTAGGATTTTTAACCAATCTTGTGCATCCAATAGGTGTGTTTGTGTCATTGGATGATCAATTAGGTCATTTTCGTCCTCCCTAGGCTTATTATTGTCCAATTAGGGTTTTTAACCAATCTTGTGCATCCAATAACTTTGTTTGTGTCATTGAATTAATATTTTGGTCATTTTCGTCCTCCCTAGGCATATTCTTGTCCAATTAGGGTTTTTAACCAGTCTTGTGCATCCAATAGGTGTGTTTGTGTCATTGGATGATCAATTAGGTCATTTTCGTCCTCCCTAGGCATATTCTTGTCCAATTAGGGTTGTTAACCAATCTTGTGCATCCAATAGGTGTGTTTGTGTCATTGGATGATCAATTAGGTCATTTTCGTCCTCCCTAGGCTTATTCTTGTCCAATTAGGGTTTTTAAGCAATCTTGTGCATCCAATATGTTTGTTTGATTCATTGAATTAATATTTAGGTCATTTTCGTCCTCCCTAGGCATATTCTTGTCCAATTAGGGTTTTTAACCAATCTTGTGCATCCAATAGGTGTGTTTGTGTCATTGGATGATTAATTAGGTCATTTTCGTCCTCCCTAGGCTTATTCTTGTCTAATTAGGGTTTTTAACCAATCTTGTGCATCCAATAGGTGTGTTTGTGTCATTGGATGATCAATTAGGTCATTTTCGTCCTCCCTAGGCTTATTCTTGTCAAATTAGGGTTTTTAACCAATCTTGTGCATCCATTAGGTGTGTTTGTGGCAATGGATGATCAATTAGGTCATTTTCGTCCACCCTAGGCTTATTCTAGTCAAATTAGGGTTTTTAACCAATCTTGTGCATCCAATAGGTGTGTTTGTGTCATTGGATGATCAATTAGGTCATTTTCGTCCTCCCTAGGCTTATTCTTGTCCAATTATGGTTTTTAACCAATCTTGTGCATCCAATAGGTGTGTTTGTGTCATTGGATGATCAATTAGGTCATTTTCGTCCTTCCTAGGCTTATTCTTGTCCAATTAGGGTTTTTAATCAATCTTGTGCATCCAATAAGTTTGTTTGTGTCATTGAATTAATATTTAGGTCATTTTCGTCCTCCCTAGGCATATTCTGGTCCAATTAGGGTTTTTAACCAATCTTGTGCATCCAATAGGTGTGTTTGTGTCATTGGATGATCAATTAGGTCATTTTCGTCCTCCCTAGGCTTATTCTTGTCCAATTATGGTTTTTAACCAATCTTGTGCATCCAATAGGTGTGTTTGTGTCATTGGATGATCAATTAGGTCATTTACGTCCTCCCTAGGCATATTCTTGTCCAATTAGGGTTCTTAACCAATCTTGTGCATTCAATAGGTGTGTTTGTGTCATTGGATGATCAATTAGGTCATTTTCGTCCTCCCTAGGCTTATTTTTGTCCAATTAGGGTTTTTAACCAATCTTGTGCATCCAATAGGTGTGTTTGTGTCATTGGATGATCAATTAGGTCATTTTCGTCCTCCTTAGGCATATTCTTGTCCAGTTAGGGTTTTTAACCAATCTTGTGCATCCAATAGGTGTGTTTGTGTCATTGGATGATCAATTAGGTCATTTTCGTCCTCCCTAGGCATATTCTTGTCCAATTAGGGTTTTTAATCAATCTTGTGCATCCAATAAGTTTGTTTGTGTCATTGAATTAATATTTAGGTCATTTTCGTCCTCCCTAGGCATATTCTTGTCCAATTAGGGTTTTTAACCAATCTTGTGCATCCAATAGGTGTGTTTGTGTCATTGGATGATCAATTAGGTCATTTTCGTCCTCCCTAGGCTTATTCTTGTCCAATTAGGGTTTTTAACCAATCTTGTGCATCCAATAAGTTGAGTTGTGTCATTGGATTAACATTTAGGTCATTTTCGTCCTCCCTAGGCTGATTCTTGTCCAATTAAGGTTTTTAACCAATCTTGTGCATCCAATAGGTATGTTTGTGTCATTGGATGATCAATTAGGTCATTTTCGTCCTCCATAGGCTTATTCTTGTCCAATTAGGGTTTTTAACCAATCTTGTGCATCCAATAAGTTGAGTTGTGTCATTGGATTAACATTTAGGTCATTTTCGTCGTCCCTAGGCTTATTCTTGTCCAATTATGGTTTTTAACCAATCTTGTGCATCCAATAGGTGTGTTTGTGTCATTGGATGATCAATTAGGTCATTTTCGTCCTCCCTAGGCTTATTCTTGTCCAATTAGGGTTTTTAACCAATCTTGTGCATCCAATAAGTTCATTTGTGTCATTGGATGATCAATTAGGTCATTTTCGTCCTCCCTAGGCTTATTCTTGTCCAATTAGTGTTTTAAACCAATCTTGTGCATCCAATAGGTGTGTTTGTGTCATTGGATGATCAATTAGGTCATTTTCGTCCTCCCTAGGCTTATTCTTGTCCAATTAGGGGTTTTAACCAATCTTGTGCATCCAATAGGTGTGTTTGTGTCATTGGATGATCAATTAGGTTATTTTCGTCCTCCCTAGGCTTATTCTTGTCCAATTAGGGTTTTTAACCAATCTTGTGCATCTAATTGGTGTGTTTGTGTCATTGGATGATCAATTAGGTCATTTTCGTCCTCCCTAGGCTTATTCTTGCCCAATTAGGGTTTTTAACCAATCTTGTGCATCCAATAAGTTGAGTTGTGTCATTGGATTAGCATTTAGGTCATTTTCGTCCTCCCTACGCTTATTCTTGTCCAATTAGGATTTTTAACCAATCTTGTGCATCCAATAAGTTCATTTGTGTCATTGGATGATCAATTAGGTCATTTTCGTCCTCCCTAGGCATATTCTTGTCCTACTAGGGTTTTTAACCAATCTTGTGCATCCAATAGGTGTGTTTGTGTCATTGGATGATCAATTAGGTCATTTTCGTCCTCCCTAGGCTTATTCTTGTCCAATTAGGGTTTTTAACCAATCTTGTGCATCCAATAAGTTGAGTTGTGTCATTGGATTAACATTTAGGTCATTTTCGTTCTCCCTAGGCATATTCTTGTCCAATTAGGGTTTTTAACCCATCTTGTGCATCGAATAAGTTCATTTGTGTTATTGGATTAACATTTAGGTCATATTCGTCCTCCCTAGGCATATTGTTGTCCAATTAGGGTTTTTAACCAATCTTGTGCATCCAATAGGTGTGTTTGTGTCATTGGATGATCAATTAGGTCATTTTCGTCCTCCCTAGGCTTATTCTTGTCCAATTAGGGTTTTTAACCAATCTTGTGCATCCAATAACTTTGTTTGTGTCATTGAATTAATATTTAGGTCATTTTCGTCCTCCCTAGGCATATTCTTGTCCAATTAGGGTTTTTAATCAATCTTGTGCACCCAATAGGTGTGTTTGTGTCATTGGATGATCAATTTGGTCATTTTCGTCCTCCATAGGCTTATTCTTGTCCAATTAGGGTTTTTAACCAATCTTGTGCATCCAATATGTGTGTTTTTGTCATTGGATAATAAATTAGGTCATTTTCTTCCTCCCCAGGCTTATTCTTGTCCAATTAGGGTTTTCAACCAATCTTGTGCATCCAATAGAAGTGTTTGTGTCATTGGATGATCAATTAGGTCATTTTCGTCCTCTCTAGGCTTATTCTTGTCCAATTAGTGTTTTTAACCAATCTTGTGCATCCAATAGGTGTGTTTGTGTCATTGGATGATCAATTAGGTCATTTTCGTCCTCCCTAGGCATATTCTTGTCCAGTTAGGGTTTTTAACCAATCTTGTGCATCCAATAGGTGTGTTTGTGTCATTGGATGATCAATTAGGTCATTTTCGTCCTCCCTAGGCTTATTCTTGTCCAATTAGGGTTTTTAACCAATCTTGTGCATCCAATAAGTTCATTAGTGTCATTGGATGATCAATTAGGTCATTTTCGTCCTCCTTGGGCATGTTCTTGTCCAACTAGGGTTTTTAACCAATCTTGTGCATCCAATAGGTGTGTTTGTGTCATTGGATGATCAATTAGGTCATTTTCGTCCTCCCTAGGCTTATTCTTGTCCAATTAGGGTTTTTAACCAATCTTGTGCATCCAATAAGTTTGTTTGTGTCATTGAATTAATATTTAGGTCATTTTCGTCTTCCCTAGGCATATTCTTGTCCAATTAGGGGTTTTAACCAATGTTGTGCATCCAATAGCTGTGTTTGTGTCATTGGATGATCAATTAGGTCACTTTCTTCCTCCCTAGGCATATTCTTGTCCAATTAGGGTTTTTAACCAATCTTGTGCATCCAATAGGTGTGTTTGTGTCATTGGATGATCAATTAGGTCATTTTCGTCCTCCCTAGGCTTATTCTTGTCCAATTAGGGTTTTTAACCAATCTTGTGCATCCAATAAGTTGAGTTGTGTCATTGGATTAACATTTAGGTCATATTCGTCCTCCCTAGGCTTATTCTTGTCCAATTAGGGTTTTTAACCAATCTTGTGCATCCAATAAGTTTGTTTGTGTCATTGAATTAATATTTAGGTCATTTTCGTCCTCCCTAGGCATATTCTTGTCCAATTAGGGTTTTTAACCAATCTTGTGCATCCAATAGGTGTGTTTGTGTCATTCGATGATTAATTAGGTCATTTTCGTCCTCCCTAGGCTTATTCTTGTCCAATTAGGGTTTTTAACCAATCTTGTGCATCCAATAGGTGTGTTTGTGTCATTGGATGATCAATTAGGTCATTTTCGTCCTCCCTAGGCTTATTCTTGTCCAATTAGGGTTTTTAACCAATCTTGTGCATCCAATAAGTTGAGTTGTGTCATTCGATTAACATTTAGGTCATTTTCGTCCTCCGTAGGCTTATTCTTGTCCAATTAGGGTTTTTAACCAATCTTGTGCATCCAATAGGTGTGTTTGTGTCATTGGATGATCAATTAGGTCATTTTCGTCCTCCCTAGGCTTATTCTTGTCCAATTAGGGTTTTTAACCAATCTTGTGCATCCAATAGGTGTGTTTGTGTCATTAAATGATCAATTAGGTCATTTTCGTCCTCCCTAGGCATATTCTTGTCCAATTAGGGTTTTTAACCAATCTTGTGCATCCAATAGGTGTGTTTGTGTCATTGGATGATCAATTAGGTCATTTTCGTCCTCCCTAGGCTTATTCTTGTCGAATTAGGATTTTTAACCGATCTTGTGCATCCAATAGGTGTGTTTGTGTCATTGGATGATCAATTAGGTCATTTTCGTCCTCCCTAGGCATATTCTTGTCCAATTAGGGTTTTTAACCAATCTTGTGCATCCAATAGGTGTGTTTGTGTCATTGGATGATCAATTAGGTCATTTTCGTCCTCCCTAGGCTTATTCTTGTCCAATTAGGGTTTTTAACCAATCTTGTGCATCCAATAAGTTGAGTTGTGTCATTGGATTAACATTTAGCTCATTTTCGTCATCCCTAGGTTTATTCTTGTCCAATTAGGGTTTTTAATCAATCTTGTGTATCCAATAGCTGTGTTTGTGGCAATGGATGATCAATTAGGTCATTTTCGTCCTCCCTAGGCTTATTCTTGTCCAATTTTGGTTTTTAACCAATCTTGTGCATCCAATAGGTGTGTTTGTGTCATTGGATGATTAATTAGGTCATTTTCGTCCTCCCTAGGCATATTCTTGTCCAATTAGGGTTTTTAACCAATCTTGTGCATCCAATAGGTGTGTTGTGTCATTGGATTAACATTTAGGTCATTTTCGTCATCCCTAGGATTATTCTTGTCTAATTAGGGTTTTTAACAAATCTTGTTCATCCAATAAGGTCATTTGTGTCATTGGATGATCAATTAGGTCATTTTCGTCCTCCCTAGGCATATTCTTGTCCAATTAGGGTTTTTAACCAATCTTGTGCATCCAATAGGTGTGTTTGTGTCATTGGATGATCAATTAGGTCATTTTCGTCCTCCCTAGGCTTATTCTTGTCCAATTAGCGTTTTTAATCAATCTTGTGCATCCAATAAGTTCATTTGTGTCATTGGATTAACATTTAGGTCATTTTCGTCCTCCCTAGGCATATTCTTGTCCAATTAGGGTTTTTAACCAATCTTGTGCTTCCAATAGGTGTGTTTATGTCATTGGATGATCAATTAGGTCATTTTCGTCCTCCCTAGGCATATTCTTGTCCAATTAGGGTTTTTAACCAATCTTGTGCATCCAATAGGTGTGTTTGTGGCAATGGATGATCAATTAGGTCATTTTCGTCCTCCCTAGGCTTCTTCTTGTCCAATTAGGGTTTTTAACCAATCTTGTGCATCCAACAGGCGTGTTTGTGTCATTGGATGATCAATTAGATCATTTTCGTCCTCCCTAGGCTTTTTCTTCTCCAATTAGGGTTTTTAACCAATCTTGTGCATCCAATAGGTGTGTTTGTGTCATTGGATGATCAATTAGGTTATTTTCGTCTTCCCTAGGCTTATTCTTGTCCAATTAGGGTTTTTAACCAATCTTGTGCATCCAATTGGTGTGTTTGTGTCATTGGATGATCAATTAGGTCATTTTCGTCCTCCCTAGGCTTATTCTTGTCCAATTAGGGTTTTTAACCATTCTTGTGCATGCAAAAAGTTCATTTGTGTCATTGGATTAACATTTAGGTCATTTTCGTCCTCCCTAGGCATATTCTTGTCCAATTAGGGTTTTTAACCAATCTTGTGCATCCAATAGGTGTGTTTGTGTCATTGGATGATCAATTAGGTTATTTTCGTCCTCCCTAGGCATATTCTTGTCCAATTAGGGTTTTTAACTAATCTTGTGCATCCAATAAGTTCATTTTTGTCATTGGATTATCAATTAGGTCCTTTTCGTCCTCCCTAGGCATATTCTTGTCCAATTAGGGTTTTTAACCAATCTTGTGCATCCAATAGGTGTGTTTGTGTCATTGGATGATCAATTACGTCATTTTCGTCCTCCCTAGGCTTATTCTTGTCCAATTAGGGTTTTTAACCGATCTTGTGCATCCAATAGGTGTGTTTGTGTCATTGGATGATCCATTAGGTCATTTTCGTCCTGCATAGGCATATTCTTGTCCAATTAGAGTTTTTAACCAATCTCGTGGATCCAATAGGTGTGTTTGTGTCATTGGATGATCAATTAGGTCATTTTCGTCCTACCTAGGCATATTCTTGTCTGATTAGGGTTTTTAACCAATCTTGTGCATCCAATAGGTGTGTTTGTGTCATTGGATGATCAATTAGGTCATTTTCGTCCTCCCTAGGCATATTCTTGTCCAATTAGGGTTTTTAACCAATCTTGTGCATCCAATAGGTGTGTTTGTGTCATTGGATGATCAATTAGGTCATTTTCGTCCTCCCTAGGCTTATTCTTGTCCAATTAGGGTTTTTAACCAATCTTGTGCATCCAATAAGTTGAGTTGTGTCATTGGATTAACATTTAGGTCATTTTCATTCTCCCTAGGCTTATTCCTGTCCAATTAGGTTTTTAACCAATCTTGTGCATCCAATAAGTTCATTTGTTTCATTGGATTCACATTTAGGTCATTTTCGTCCTCCCTAGGCATATTCTTGTCCAATTAGGGTTTTTAACCAATCTTGTGCATCCAATAAGTTGAGTTGTGTCATTGAATTAACATTTAGGTCATTTTCGTCCTCCCAAGGCTTATTCTTGTCCAACTAAGGTTTTTAACCAATCTTGTGCATCCAATAGGTGTGTTTGTGTCATTGGATGATCAATTAGGTCATTTTCGTCCTCCCTAGGCTTATTCTTGTCCAATTAGGGTTTTTAACCAATCTTGTGCATCCAATAAGTTGAGTTGTGTCATTGGATTAACATTTAGGTCATTTTCGTCCTCCCTAGGCTTATTCTTGTCCAATTAGGGTTTTTAACCAATCTTGTGCATCCAATAAGTTCATTTGTGTCATTGGATTTACATTTAGGTCATTTTCGTCCTCCCTAGGCATATTCTTGTCCAATTAGGGTTTTTAACCAATCTTGTGCTTCCAATAACTTTGTTTGTGTCATTGAATTAATATTTAGGTCATTGTCGTCCTCCCTAGGCATATTCTTGTCCAATTAGGGTTTTTAACCAATCTTGTGCATCCAATAGGTGTGCTTGTGTCATTGGATGATCAATTAGGTCATTTTCGTCCTCCCTAGGCTTATTCTTGTCTAATTAGGGTTTTTAACCAATCTTGTGCATCCAATAGGTGTGTTTGTGTCATTGGATGATCAATTAGGTCATTTTCGCCCTCCCTAGGCTTATTCTTGT
>JBBPBR010001138.1:4664-24865 GCA_037974775.1 Cicer pinnatifidum | reverse complement strand
AGGTCATTTTCGTCCTCCCTAGGCTTATTCTTGTCCAATTAGGGTTTTTAACCAATCTTGTGCATCCAATAAGTTGAGTTGTGTCATTGGATTAACATTTAGGTCATTTTCGTCCTCCCTAGGCTTATTCTTGTCCAGTTAGGGTTTTTAACCAATCTTGTGCATCCAATAGGTGTGTTTGTGTCATTGGATGATCAATTAGGTCATTTTCGTACTTCCTAGGCTTATTCTTGTCCAATTTGGGTTTTTAACCCATCTTGTGCATCCAATGAGTTGAGTTGTGTCATTGGATTAACATTTAGGTCATTTTCGTCCTCCCTAGGCTTATTCTTGTCCAATTAGGGTTTTTAACCAATCTTGTGCATCCAATAAGTTCATTTGTGTCCTTCGATTAACATTTAGGTCATTTTCGTCCTCCCTAGGCATATTCTTGTCCAATTATGGTTTTTAACCAATCTTGTGCATCCAATACGTGTGTTTGTGTCATTGGATGATCAATTAGGCTATTTTCGTCCTCCCTAGGCTTATTCTTGTCCAATTAGGGTTTTTAACCAATCTTGTGCATCCAATAGGTGTGTTTATGTCATTGGATGATCAATTAGGTCATTTTCGTCCTCCCTAATCATATTCTTGTCCAATTAGGGTTTTTAACCAATCTTGTGTATCCAATAGGTGTGTTTGTGGCAATGGATGATGAATTAGGTCATTTTCGTCCTCCCTAGGCTTATTCTTGTCCAATTAGGGTTTTTAACCAATCTTGTGCATCCAATAGGCGTGTTTGTGTCATTGGATGATCAATTAGGTCATTTTCGTCCTCCCTAGGCTTTTTCTTGTCCAATTAGGGTTTTTAACCAATCTTGTGCCTCTAATAAGTTCATTTGTGTCATTGGATTAACAATTAGGTCATTTTCGTCCTCCCTAGGCATATTCTTGTCCAATTAGGGTTTTTAACCAATCTTGTGCATCCAATAGGTGTGTTTGTGTCATTGGATGATCAATTAGGTTATTTTCGTCCTCCATAGGCTTATTCTTGTCCAATTAGGGTTTTTAACCAATCTTGGGTATCCAATAGGTGTGTTTGTGTCATTGGTTGATCAATTAGGTCATTTTCGTCCTCCCTAGGCTTATTCTTGTCCAATTAGGGTTTTTAACCAATCTTGTGCATCCAATAGGTGTGTTTGTGTCATTGGATGATCAATTAGGTCATTTTCGTCCTCCCTAGGCTTATTCTTGTCCAATTAGAGTTTTTAACCAATCTTGTGCATCCAATAACTTTGTTTGTGTCATTGAATTAATATTTAGGTCATTTTCGTCCTCCTTAGGCATATTCTTGTCCAATTAGGGTTTTTAACCAATCTTGTGCATCCAATAGGTGTGTTTGTGTCATTGGATGATTAATTAGGTCATTTTCGTCCTCCCTAGGCTTATTCTTGTCCAATTAGGGTTTTTAACCAATCTTGTGCATCCAATAAGTTCATTAGTGTCATTGGATTAACATTTAGGTCATTTTCATCCTCCCTAGGTATATTCTTGTCCAATTAGGGTTTTTAACCAATCTTGTGCATCCAATAGGTGTGTTTGTGTCATTGGATAATCAATTTAGGTCATTTTCGTCCTCCCTAGGCATATTCTTGTCGAATTAGGGTTTTTAACCAATCTTGTGCATCCAATAGGTGTGTTTGTGGCAATGGATGATCGATTAGGTCATTTTCGTCCTCCCTAGGCTTATTCTTGTCCAATTAGGGTTTTTAACCAATCTTGTGCATCCAATAGGTGTGTTTGTGTCATTGGATGATCAATTAGGTCATTTTCGTCCTCCCTAGGCTTATTCTTGTCCAATTAGGGTTTTTAACCAATCTTGTGCATCCAATAGGTGTGTTTGTGTCATTGGATGATCAATTAGGTCATTTTCGTCCTCCCTAGGCTTATTCTTGTCCAATTAGGGTTTTTAACCAATCTTGTGCATCCAATAAGTTGAGTTGTGTCATTGGATTAGCATTTAGGTCATTTTCGTCTTCCCTAGGCTTATTCTTGTCCAATTAGGATTTTTAACCAATCTTGTGCATCCCATAAGTTCGTTTGTGTCATTGGATTAACATTTAGGTCATTTTCGTCCTCCCTAGGCATATTCTTGTCCAATTAGGGTTTTTAACCAATCTTGTGCATCCAATATGTGTGTTTGTGTCATTGGATGATCAATTAGGTTATTTTCGTCCTTCCTAGGCATATTCTTGTCCAATTAGGGTTTTTAACCAATCTTGTGCATCCAATAGGTGTGTTTGTGTCATTGGATGATCAATTAGGTTATTTTTGTCCTCCCTAGGGTTATTCTTGTCCAATTAGGGTTTTTAACCAATCTTGTGCATCCAATAACTTTGTTTGTGTCATTGAATTAATATTTAGGTCATTTTCGTCCTCCCTAGGCATATTCTTGTCCAATTAGGGTTTTTAACCAATCTTGTGCATCCAATAAGTTGAGTTGTGTCATTGGATTAGCATTTAGGTCATTTTCGTCCTCCCTAGGCTTATTCTTGTCCAATTAAGGATTTTAACCAATCTTGTGCATCCAATAAGTTCATTTGTGTCATTGGATTAACATTTAGGTCATTTTCGTCCTCCCTAGGCATATTCTTGTCCAATTAGGGTTTTTAACCAATCTTGTGCATCCAATATGTTGAGTTGTGTCATTGGATTAACATTTAGGTCATTTTCGTCCTCCCTAGGCATATTCTTGTCCAATTAGGGTTTTTAACCAATCTTGTGCATCCAATAGGTGTGTTTGTGTCATTGGATGATCAATTAGGTCATTTTCGTCCTCCCTAGGCTTATTCTTGTCCAATTAGGGTTTTTAACCAATCTTGTGCATCCAATAGGTGTGTTTGTGTCATTGGATGATCAATTAGGTCATTTTCGTCCTCCCTAGGCTTATTCTTGTCCAATTAGGGTTTTTAACCATTCTTGTGCATCCAATAGGTGTGTTTGTGTCATTGGATGATCAATTAGGTCATTGTTGTCCTCCCTAGGCTTATTCTTGTCCAATTAGGGTTTTTAACCAATCTTGTGCATCCAATAGGTGTGTTTGTGTCATTGGATGATCAATTAGGTCATTTTCGTCCTCCCTAGGCTTATTCTTGTCCAATTAGGGTTTTTAACCAATCTTGTGCATCCAATAAGTTCATTTGTGTCATTGGATTAACATTTAGGTCATTTTCGTCCTCCCTAGGCATATTCTTGTCCAATTAGGGTTTTTAAGCAATCTTGTGCTTCCAATAGGTGTGTTTGTGTCATTGGATGATCAATTAGGTTATTTTCGTCCTCCCTAGGCATATTCTTGTCCAATTAGGGTTTTTAACTAATCTTGTGCATCCAATAAGTTCATTTGTGTCATTGGATGATCAATTAGGTCATTTTCGTCCTCCTTAGGCATATTCTTGTCCAATTAGGGTTTTTAACCAATCTTGTGCATCTAATAGGTGTGTTTGTGTCATTGGATGATCAATTAGGTCATTTACGTCCTCCCTAGGCTTATTCTTGTCCAATTAGGGTTTTTAACCAATCTTGTGCATCCAATAGGTGTGTTTGTGTCATTGGATGATCAATTAGGTCATTTTCGTCCTCCCTAGGCATATTCTTGTCCGATTAGGGTTTTTAACCAATCTTGTGCATCCAATAGATGTGTTTGTGTCATTGGATGATCAATTAGGTCATTTTCGTCCTCCCTAGGCTTATTCTTGTCCAATTAGGGTTTTTAACCAATCTTGTGCATCCGATAAGTTTGTTTGTGTCATTGAATTAATATTTAGGTCATTTTCGTCCTCCCTAGGTATATTCTTGTCCAATTAGGGTTTTTAACCAATCTTGTGCATCCAATAGGTGTGTTTGTGTCATTGGATGATCAATTAGGTTATTTTCGTCCTCCCTAGGCTTATTCTTGTCCAATTAGGGTTTTTAACCAATCTTGTGCAACCAATAGGTGTTTAACCAATCTTGTGCATCCAATAGGTGTGTTTGTGGCAATAGATGATCAATTAGGTCGTTTTCGTCCTCCCTAGGCTTATTCTTGTCCAATTAGGGTTTTTAACCAATCTTGTGCATCCAATAGGTGTGTTTGTGTCATTGGATGATCAATTAGGTCTTTTTCGTCCTCCCTAGGCTTATTCTTGTCCAATTAGGGTTTTTAACCAATCTTGTGCATCCAATAGGTTTGTTTGGGACATTGGATGATCAATTAGGTCATTTACGTCCTCCCTAGGCTTATTCTTGTCCAATTAAGGTTTTTAACCAATCTTGTGCATCCATTAACTTTGTTTGTGTCATTGAATTAATATTTAGGTCATTTTCGTCATCCCTAGGCATATTCTTGTCCAATTAGGGTTTTTAACCAATCTTGTGCATCTAATAGGTGTGTTTGTGTCATTGGATGATCAATTAGGTCATTTTCGTCCTCCCTAGGCTTATTCTTGTCCAATTAGGGTTTTTAACCAATCTTGTGCATCCAATAGGTGTGTTTGTGTCATTGGATGATCAATTAGGTCATTTTCGTCCTCCCTAGGCTTATTCTTGTCCAATTAGGGTTTTTAACCAATCTTGTGCATCCAATAAGTTGAGTTGTGTCATTGGATTAACATTAAGGTCATTTTCATTCTCCCTAGGCTTATTCTTGTCCAATTAGGGTTTTTAACCAATCTTGTGCATCCAATAGGTGTGTTTGTGTCATTGGATGATCAATTAGGTCATTTTCGTCCTCCCTAGGCTTATTCTTGTCCAATTAGGGTTTTTAACCAATCTTGTGCATCCAATAGGTGTGTTTGTGTCATTGGATGATCAATTAGGTCATTTTCGTCCTCCCTAGGCTTATTCTTGTCCAATTAGGGTTTTTAACCAATCTTGTGCATCCAATAGGTGTGTTTGTGTCATTGGATGATCAATTAGGTCATTTTCGTCCTCCCTAGGCTTATTCTTGTCCAATTAGGGTTTTTAACCAATCTTGTGCATCCAATAGGTGTGTTTGTGTCATTGGATGATCAATTAGGTCATTTTCGTCCTTTCTATGCTTATTTTTGTCCAATTAGGGTTTTTAAGCAATCTTGTGCATCCAATAAGTTCATTTGTGTCATTGGATGATCAATTAGGTCATTTTCGTCCTCCCTAGGCATATTCTTGTCCAACTAGGGTTTCTAACCAATCTTGTGCTTCCAATAGATGTGTTTGTGTCATTGGATGATCAATTAGGTCATTTTCGTCCTCCCTAGGCTTATTCTTGTCCAATTAGGGTTTTTAACCAATCTTGTGCATCCAATAGGTGTGTTTGTGTCATTGGATGATCAATTAGGTCATTTTCGTCCTCCCTAGGCTTATTCTTGTCCAATTAGGGTTTTTAACCAATCTTGTGCATCCAATAGGTGTGTTTGTGTCATTGGATGATCAATTAGGTCATTTTCGTCCTCCCTAGGCTTATTCTTGTCCAATTAGGGTTTTTAACCAATCTTGTGCATCCAATAGGTGTGTTTGTATCATTGGGTGATCAATTAGGTCATTTTTGTCCTCCCTAGGCTTATTCTTGTCCAATTAGGGTTTTTAACCAATCTTGTGCATCCAATAGGTGTGTTTGTGTCATTGGATGATCAATTAGGTCATTTTCGTCCTCCCTAGGCTTATTCTTGTCCAATTAGGGTTTTTAACCAATCTTGTGCATCCAATAAGTTGAGTTGTGTCATTAGATTTACATTTAGATCATTTTCGTCGTCCCTAGTCATATTCTTGTCCAATTAGGGTTTTTAACCAATCTTGTGCATCCAATAGGTGTGTTTGTGTCATTGGATGATCAATTAGGTCATTTTTGTCCTCCCTAGGCTTATTCTTGTCCAATTAGGGTTTTTAACCAATCTTGTGCATCCAATAGGTGTGTTTGTGTCATTGGATGATCTATTAGGTCATTTTCGTCCTCCCTAGGCTTATTCTTGTCCAATTAGGGTTTTTAAACCATTCTTGTGCATCTAATAAGTTGAGTTGTGACATTGGATTAACATTTAGGTCTTTTTCGTCCTCCCTAGGTTTATTCTTGTCCAATTAGGGTTTTTAACCAATCTTGTGCAACCAATAAGTTCATTTGTGTCATTGGATTAACATTTAGGTCATTTTCGTCCTCCCTAGGCTTATTCTTGTCCAATTAGGGTTTTTAACCAATCTTGTGCATCCAATAGGTGTGTTTGTGTCATTGGATGATCAAATAGGTCATATTCGTCCTCCCTAGGCTTATTCTTGTCCAATTAGGGTTTTTACTTAATCTTGTGCATCCGATAAGTTTGTTTGTGTCATTGAATAAATATTTAGGTCATTTTCGTCCTCCCTAGGCATATTCTTGTCCAATTAGGGTTTTTAACCAATCTTGTGCATCCAATTGGTATGTTTGTGTCATTGGATGATCAATTAGGTCTTTTTCGTCGTCCCTAGGCTTATTCTTGTCCAATTAGGGTTTTTAACCAATCTTGTGCATCCAATAAGTTCATTTGTGTCATTGGATTAACATTTAGGTCATTTTCGTCCTCCCTAGGCATATTCTTGTCCAATTAGGGTTTTTAACCAATCTTGTGCATCCAATAGGTGTGTTTGTGTCATTGGATGATCAATTAGGTTATTTTCGTCCTCCCTAGGCATATTCTTGTCTAATTAGGGTTTTTAACCAATCTTGTGCATCCAATAGGTGTGTTTGTGTCATTGGATGATCAATTAGGTCATTTTCGTCCTCCCTAGGCATATTCTTGTCCAATTAGGGTTTTTAACGAATCTTGTGCATCCTATAGGTGTGTTTGTGTCATTGGATGATCAATTAGTCATTTTTGTCCTCCCTAGGCTTATTCTTGTCCAATTAGGGTTTTTAACCAATCTTGTGCATCAAATAGGTTGAGTTGTGTCATTGGATTAACATTTAGGTCATTTTCGTCCTCCCTAGGGTTATTCTTGTCCAATTAGGGTTTTTAACCAATCTTGTGCATCCAATAGGTGTGTTTGTGTCATTGGATGATCAATTAGGTCATCTTCGTCCTCCCTAGGCTTATTCTTGCACAATTAGGGTTTTTAACCAATCTTGTGCATCCAATAAGTTGAGTTGTGTCATTGGATTAACATTTAGGTCATTTTCGTCCTCCCTAGGCTTATTCTTGTCTAATTAGGGTTTTTAACCAATCTTGTGCATCCAATAAGTTCATTTGTGTCATTGGATTAACATTTAGGTCATTTTCGTCCTGCCTAGGCATATTCTTGTCCAATTAGAGTTTTAGACCAATCTTGTGCATCCAATAGGTGTGTTTGTGTCATTAGATGTTCAATTAGGTTATTTTCGTCCTCCCTAGGCTTATTCTTGTCCAATTAGGGTTTTTAACCAATCTTGTGTATCCAATAGGTGTGTTTGTGGCAATGGATGATGAATTAGGTCATTTTCGTCCTCCCTAGGCTTATTCTTGTCCAATTAGGGTTTTTAACCAATCTTGTGCATCCAATAGGCGTGTTTGTGTCATTGGATGATCAATTAGGTCATTTTCGTCCTCCATAGGCTTATTCTTGTCCAATTAGGGTTTTTAACCAATCTTGTGCATCCAATAAGTTGAGTTGTGTCATTGGATTAACATTTAGGTCATTTTCGTCCTCCTTAGGCTTATTCTTGTCCAATTAGGGTTTTTAACCAATCTTGTGCATCCAATAAGTTCATTTGTGTCATTGGATTAACATTTAGGTCATTTTCATCCTCCCTAGGCATATTCTTGTCCAATTAGGGTTTTTAACCAATGTTGTGCATCCAATAGGTGTGTTTGTGTCATTAGATGTTCAATTAGGTTATTTTCGTCCTCCCTAGGCTTATTCTTGTCCAATTAGGGTTTTTAACCAATCTTGTGCATCCAATAGGTGTGTTTGTGTCATTGGATGACCAATTAGGTCATTTTCGTCCTCCCTAGGCATATTCTTGTCCAATTAGGGTTTTTTACCAATCTTGTGCATCCAATAGGTGTGTTTGTGGCAATAGATGATCAATTAGGTCATTTTCGTCCTCCCTAGGCTTAATCTTGTCCAATTAGGGTTTTTAACCAATCTTGTGCATCCAATAGGTGTGTTTGTGTCATTGGATGATCAATTAGGTCATATTCGTCCTCCCTAGGCTTATTCTTGCCCAATTAGGGTTTTTAACCAATCTTGTGCATCCAATAAGTTGAGTTGTGTCATTGGATTAACATTTAGGTCATTTTCGTCCTCCCTAGGCTTATTCTTGTCCAATTAGGGTTTTTAACCAATCTTGTGCATCCAATAAGTTCATTTGTGTCATTGGATTAACATTTAGGTCATTTTCGTCCTCCCTAGGCTTATTCTTGTCCAATTAGAGTTTTAGACCAATCTTGTGCATCCAATAGGTGTGTTTGTGTCATTGGATCATCAATTAGGTTATTTTCGTCCTCCCTAGGCTTATTCTTGTCCAATTAGGGTTTTTAACTAATCTTGTGCATCCAATAAGTTCATTTGTGTCATTGGATGATCAATTAGGTCATTTTCGTCCTCCCTAGGCATATTCTTGTCCAATTAGGGTTTTTAACCAATCTTGTGCATCCAATAGGTGTGTTTGTCTCATTGGATGATCAATTAGGTCATTTTCGTCCTCCCTACGTTATTCTTGTTTAATTAGGGTTTTTAACCAATCTTGTGCATCCAATAGGTGTGTTTGTGTCATTGGATGATCAATTAGGTCATCTTCATCCTCCCTAGGCCTATTCTTGCCCAATTAGGGTTTTTAACCAATCTTGTGCATCCAATAAGTTGAGTTGTGTCATTGGATTAACATTTAGGTCATTTTCGTCCTCCCTAGGCTTATTCTTGTCCAATTAGGGTTTTTAACCAATCTTGTGCATCCAATAAGTTCATTTGTGTCATTGGATTAACATTTAGGTCATTTTCGTCCTCCCTAGGCATATTCTTGTCCAATTAGAGTTTTAGACCAATCTTGTGCATCCAATAGGTGTGTTTGTGTCATTGGATGATCAATTAGGTTATTTTCGTCCTCCACAGGCTTATTCTTGTCCAATTAGGGTTTTTAACCAATCTTGTGCATCCAATAGGTGTGTTTTGTCATTGGATGATCAATTAGGTCATTTTCGTCCTCCATAGGCTTATTATTGTCCAATTAGGGTTTTTAACCAATCTTGTGCATCCAATAAGTTGAGTTGTGTCATTGGATTAACATTTAGGTCATTTTCGTCCTCCCTAGGCTTATTCTTGTCCAATTAGGGTTTTTAACCAATCTTGTGCATCCAATAAGTTCATTTGTGTCATTGGATTAACATTTAGGTCATTTTCGTCCTCCCTAGGCATATTCTTGTCCAATTAGAGTTTTAGACCAATCTTGTGCATCCAATAGGTGTGTTTGTGTCATTGGATGGTCAATTAGGTTATTTTCGTCCTCCCTAGCCTTATTCTTGTCCAATTAGGGTTTTTAACTAATCTTGTGCATCCAATAAGTTCATTTGTGTCATTGGATGATCAATTAGGTCATTTTCGTCCTCCCTAGGCATATTCTTGTCCAATTAGGGTTTTTAACCAATCTTGTGCATCCAATAGGTGTGTTTGTGTCATTGGATGATCAATTAGGTCATTTTCGTCCTCCCTAGGCATATTCTTGTCCAATTAGGGTTTTTAACCAATCTTGTGCATCCAATAGGTGTGTTTGTGTCATTGGATGATCAATTAGGTCATTTTCGTGCTCCCTAGGCTTATTCTTGCCCAATTAAGGTTTTTAACCAATCTTGTGCATCCAATAAGTTGAGTTGTGTCATTGGATTAGCATTTAGGTCATTTTCGTCCTCCCTAGGCTTATTCTTGTCCAATTAGGGTTTTTAACCAATCTTGTGCATCCAATAAGTTCATTTGTGTCATTGGATTAACATTTAGGTCATTTTCGTCCTCCCTAGGCATATTCTTGTCCAATTAGGGATTTTAACTAATCTTGTGCATCCAATAAGTTCATTTGTGTCATTGGATGATCAATTAGGTCATTTTCGTCCTCCCTAAGCTTATTCTTGTCCAATTAGTGTTTTTTAACCAATCTTGTGCATCCAATAAGTTCATTTGTGTCATTGGATTAACATTTAGGTCATTTTCGTCCTCCCTAGGCATATTCTTGTCCAATTAGGGTTTTTAACCAATCTTGTGCATCCAATAAGTTGAGTTGTGTCATTGGATTAACATTTAGGTCATTTTCGTCCTCCCTAGGCTTATTCTTGTCCAATTAGGGTTTTTAACCAATCTTGTGCATCCAATAAGTTCATTTGTGTCATTGGATAATCAATTAGGTCATTTTCGTCCTCCCTAGGCATATTCTTGTCCAACTAGGGTTTTAAACCAATCTTGTGCATCCAATAGGTGTGTTTGTGTCATTGGATGATCAATTAGGTCATTTTCGTCCTCCCTAGGCTTATTCTTGTCCAATTAGGGTTTTTAACCAATCTTGTGCATCCAATAAGTTGAGTTGTGTCATTGGATTTGCATTTAGGTCATTTTCGTCCTCCCTAGGCTTATTCTTGTCCAATTAGGGTTTTTAACCAATCTTGTGCATCCAATAAGTTCATTTGTGTCATTGGATGATCAATTAGGTCATTTTCGTCCTCCCTAGGCATACTCTT
This sequence comes from Cicer pinnatifidum, assembly GCA_037974775.1. Classification (NCBI taxonomy): domain Eukaryota; kingdom Viridiplantae; phylum Streptophyta; class Magnoliopsida; order Fabales; family Fabaceae; genus Cicer; species Cicer pinnatifidum. The sequence continues at coordinate 14,204 of JBBPBR010001138.1, read as the reverse complement.
GTCCAACTAGGGTTTTAAACCAATCTTGTGCATCTAATAGGTGTGTTTGTGTCATTGGATGATCAATTAGGTCATTTTCGTCCTCCCTAGGCTTATTCTTGTCCAATTAGGGTTTTTAACCAATCTTGTGCATCCAATAGGTGTGTTTGTGTCATTGGATGATCAATTAGGTCATTTTCGTCCTCCCTAGGCTTATTCTTGTCCAATTAGGGTTTTTAACCAATCTTGTGCATCCAATAACTTTGTTTGTGTCATTGAATTAATATTTAGGTCATTTTCGTCCTCCCTAGGCATATTCTTGCCCAATTAGGGTTTTTAACCAATCTTGTGCATCCAATAAGTTGAGTTGTGTCATTGGATTAACATTTAGGTCATTTTCGTCCTCCCTAGGCTTATTCTTGTCCAATTAGGGTTTTTAACCAATCTTGTGCATCCAATAAGTTCATTTTTGTCATTGGATTAACATTTAGGTCATTTTCTTCCTCCCTAGGCATATTCTGGTCCAATTAGAGTTTTAGACCAATCTTGTGCATCCAATAGGTGTGTTTGTGTCATTGTATGATCAATTTGGTTATTTTCGTCCTCCCTAGGCTTATTCTTGTCCAATTAGGGTTTTTAACTAATCTTGTGCATCCAATAAGTTCATTTGTGTCATTGGATGATCAATTAGGTCATTTTCGTCCTCCCTAGGCATATTCTTGTCCAATTAGGGTTTTTAACAAATCTTGTGCATCTAATAGGTGTGTTTGTGTCATTGGATGATCAATTAGGTCATTTTCGTCCTCCCTAGGCTTATTCTTGTCCAATTAGGGGTTTTAACCAATCTTGTGCATCCAATAGGTGTGTTTGTGTCATTGGATGATCGATAAGGTCATTTTCGTCCTCCATAGGCTTATTCTTGTCCAATTAGGGTTTTTAACCAATCTTGTGCATCCAATAAGTTGAGTTGTGTCATTGGATTAACATTTAGGTCATTTTCGTCCTCCCTAGGCTTATTCTTGTCCAATTAGGGTTTTTAACCAATCTTGTGCATCCAATAAGTTCATTTGTGTCATTGGATTAACATTTAGGTCTTTTTCATCCTCCCTAGGCTTATTCTTGTCCAATTAGGGTTTTTAACCAATCTTGTGCATCCAATAGGTGTGTTTGTGTCATTGGATGATCAATTAGGTCATTTTCGTCCTCCCTAGGCTTATTCTTGTCCAATTAGGGTTTTTAACCAATCTTGTGCATCCAATAAGTTGAGTTGTATCATTGGATTAACATTTAGGTCATTTTCGTTCTCCCTAGGCATATTCTTGTCCAATTAGGGTTTTTAACCAATCTTGTGCATCCAATAGGTGTGTTTGTGTCATTGGATGATCAATTAGGTCATTTTCGTCCTCCATAGGCTTATGCTTGTCCAATTAGGGTTTTTAACCAATCTTGTGCATCCAATAAGTTGAGTTGTGTCATTGGATTAACATTTAGGTCATTTTCGTCCTCCCTAGGCTTATTCTTGTCCAATTAGGGTTTTTAACCAATCTTGTGCATCCAATAAGTTCATTTGTGTTATTGGATTAACATTTAGGTCATTTTCGTCCTCCCTAGGCATATTCTTGTTCAATTAGGGTTTTTAACCAATCTTGTGCATCCAATAGGTGTGTTTGTGTCATTGGATGATCAATTAGGTTATTTTCGTCCTCCCTAGGCTTATTCTTGTCCAATTAGGGTTTTTAACCAATCTTGTGCATCCAATAAGTTGAGTTGTGTCATTGGATTAACATTTAGGTCATTTTCGTCCTCCCTAGGCTTATTCTTGTCCAATTAGGGTTTTTAACCAATCTTGTGCATCCAATAGGTGTGTTTGTGTCATTGGATGATCAATTAGGTCATTTTCATCCTCCCTAGGCTTATCCTTTCCCAATTAGGGTTTTTAACCAATCTTGTGCTTCCAATAAGTTGAGTTGTGTCATTGGTTTAACATTTAGTTCATTTTCGTCCTCCCTAGGCTTATTCTTGTCCAATTAGGGTTTTTAACCAATCTTGTGCATCCAATAAGTTCATTTGTGTCATTGGATTAACATTTAGGTCATTTTCGTCCTCCCTAGGCATATTCTTGTCCAATTAGAGTTTTAGACCAATCTTGTGCATCCAATAGGTGTGTTTGTGTCATTGGATGATCAATTAGGTCATTTTCGTCCTCTCTAGGCATATTCTTGTCCAATTAGGGTTTTTAACCAATCTTGTGCATCCAATAGGCGTGTTTGTGTCATTGGATGATCAATTAGGTCATTTTCGTCCTCCCTAGGCTTTTTCTTGTCCAATTAGGGTTTTTAACCGTTCTTGTGCATCCAATAGGTGTGTTTGTGTCATTGGATGATCAATTAGGTCATATTCGTCCTCCCTAGGCTTATTCTTGCCCAATTAGGGTTTTTAACCAATCTTCTGCATGCAATAAGTTGAGTTGTGTCATTGGATGATCAATTAGGTCATTTACGTCCTCCCTAGGCTTATTCTTGTCCAATTAGGGTTTTTAACCAATCTTGTGCATCCAATAACTTTGTTTGTGTCATTGAATTAATATTTCGGTCATTTTCGTCCTCCCTAGGCATATACTTGTCCAATTAGGGTTTTTAACCAATCTTGTGCATCCAATAGGTGTGTTTCTGTCATTGGATGATCAATTAGGTCATTTTCGTCCTCCCTAGGCTTATTTTTGTCCAATTAGGGTTTTTAACCAATCTTGTGCATCCGATAAGTTTGTTTGTGTCATTGGATTAACATTTAGGTCATTTTCGTCCTCCCTAGGCTTATTCTTGTCCAATTAGGGTTTTTAACCAATCTTGTGCATCCAATAAGTTCATTTGTGTCATTGGATTAACATTTAGGTCATTTTCGTCCTCCCTAGGCATATTCTTGTCCAATTAGAGTTTTAGACCAATCTTGTGCATCCAATAGGTGTGTTTGTGTCATTGGATGATCAATTAGGTTATTTTCGTCCTCCCTAGGCTTATTCTTGTCCAATTAGGGTTTTTAACTAATCTTGTGCAACCAATAAGTTCATTTGTGTCATTGGATGATCAATTAGGTCATTTTCGTCCTCCTTAGGCATATTCTTGTCCAATTAGGGTTTTTAACCAATCTTGTGCATCCAATAGGTGTGTTTGTGTCATTGGATGATCAATTAGGTCATTTTCGTCCTCCCTAGGCTTATTCTTGTCCAATTAGGGTTTTTAACCAATCTGGTGCATCCGATAAGTTTGTTTGTGTCATTGAATTAATATTTAGGTCATTTTCGTCCTCCCTAGGCATATTCTTGTCCAATTAGGGTTTTTAAGCAATCTTGTGCATCCAATAGGTTTGTTTGTGTCATTGGATGATCAATTAGGTCATTTATGTCCTCCCTAGGCTTATTCTTGTCCAATTAGGGTTTTTAACCAATCTTGTGCATCCAATAACTTCGTTTGTGTCATTGAATTAATATTTAGGTCATTTTCGTCTTCCCTAGGCATATTCTTGTCCAAATAGGGTTTTTAACCAATCTTGTGCATCCAATATGTTCATTTGTGTCATTGGATTAACATTTAGGTCATTTTCGTCCTCCCTAGGGATATTCTTGTCCAATTAGAGTTTTAGACCAATCTTGTGCATCCAATAGGTGAGTTTGTGTCATTGGATGATCAATTAGGTCATTTTCGTCCTCCCTAGGCTAATTCTTGTCCAATTAGGGTTTTTAACCAATCTTGTGCATCTAATAGGTGTGTTTGTGTCATTGGATGATCAATTAGGTCATTTTCGTCCTCCCTAGGCTTATTCTTGTCCAATTAGGGTTTTTAACCAATCTTGTGCATCCAATAAGTTGAGTTGTGTCATTGGATTAACATTTAGGTCATTTTCATCCTCCCTAGGCATATTCTTGTCCAATTAGGGTTTTTAACCAATCTTGTGCATCCAATAGGTGTGTTTGTGTCATTGGATGATCAATTAGGTCATTTTCGTCCTCCCTAGGCTTATTCTTGTCCAATTAGGGTTTTTAACCAATCTTGTGCCTCCAATACGTTCATTTGTGTCATTGGATTAACATTTAGGTCATTTTCGTCCTCCCTAGGTATTATCTTGTCCAATTAGAGTTTTAGAACAATCTTGTGCGTCCAATAGGTGTGTTTGTGTCATTGGATGATCAATTAGGTCATTTTCGTCCTCCCTAGACTTATTCTTGTCCAATTAGGGTTTTGAACCAATCTTGTACATCTAATAAGTTCATTTGTGTCATTGGATTAACATTTAGGTGATTTTCGTCCTCCCTAGGCATATTCTTGTCCAATTAGGGTTTTTAACCCATCTTGTGCATCCAATAGGTGTGTTTGTGTCATTGGATGATCAATTAGGTCATTTTCGTCCTCCCTAGGCTTATTCTTGTCCAATTAGGGTTTTTAACTAATCTTGTGCATCCAATACGTTCATTTGTGTCATTGGATTAACATTTAGGTCATTTTCGTCCTCCCTAGGCATATTCTTGTCCAATTAGAGTTTTAGACCAATCTTGTGCATCCAATAGGTGTGTTTGTGTCATTGGATGATCAATTAGGTTATTTTCGTCCTCCCTAGGCTTATTCTTGTCCAATTAGGGTTTTTAACCAATCTTGTACATCTAATAACTTCATTTGTGTCATTGGATTAACATTTAGGTCATTTTCGTCCTCCCTAGGCATATTCTTGTCCAATTAGGGTTTTTAACCAATCTTGTGCATCCAATAGGTGTGTTTGTGTCATTGGATGATCAATTAGGTCATTTTCGTCCTCCCTAGGCTTATTCTTGTCCAATTAGGGTTTTTAACCAATCTTGTGCATCCAATAACTTTGTTTGTGTCATTGAATTAATATTTAGGTCATTTTCGTCCTCCCTAGGCATATCCTCTTCCAATTAGGGTTTTTAACCAATCTTGTGCATCCAATAGGTGTGTTTGTGTCATTGGATGATCAATTAGGTCATTTTCGTCCTCCCTAGGCTTATTCTTGTCCAATTAGGGTTTATAACCAATCTTGTGCATCCGATAAGTTCATTTGTGTCATTGGATTAACATTTAGGTCATTTTCGTCCTCCCTAGGCATATTCTTGTCCAATTAGGGTTTTTAACCAATCTTGTGCATCCAATAGGTGTGTTTGTGTCATTGGATGATCAATTAGGTCATTTTCGTCCTCCCTAGGCTTATTCTTGTCCAATTAGGGTTTTTAACCAATCTTGTGCATCCAATAAGTTGAGTTGTGTCATTGGATTAACATTTAGGTCATTTTCGTCCTCCCCAGGCATATTCTTGTCCAATTAGGGTTTATAACCAATCTTGTGCATCCAATAAGTTCATTTGTGTCATTGGATTAACATTATGTCATTTTCGTCCTCCCTAGGGATATTCTTGTCAAATTAGGGTTTTTAACCAATCTTGTACATCTAATAAGTTCATTTGTGTCATTGGATTAACATTTAGGTCATTTTCGTCCTCCCTAGGCATATTCTTGTCCAATTAGGGTTTTTAACCAATCTTGTGCATCCAATAGGTGTGTTTGTGTCATTGGATGATCAATTAGGTCATTTTCGTCCTCCATAGACTTATTCTTGTCCAATTAGGGTTTTTAACCAATCTTGTGCATCCAATAACTTTGTTTGTGTCATTGAATTAATATTTAGGTCATTTTCGTCCTCCCTAGGCATATTCTTGTCCAATTAGGGTTTTTAACCAATCTTGTGCATCCAATAGGTGTGTTTGTGTAATTGGATGATCAATTAAGTCATTTTCATCCTCCCTAGGCTTATTCTTGTCCAATTAGGGTTTTTAACCAATCTTGTGCATCCAATAGGTGTGTTTGTGTCATTGGATGATCAATTAGGTCATTTTCGTCCTCCCTAGGCATATTCTTGTCCAATTAGGGTTTTTAACCAATCTTGTGCATCCAAATGGTGTGTTTGTGTCATTGGATGATCAATTAGGTCATTTTCGTCCTCCCTAGGCTTATTCTTGTCCAATTAGGGTTTTTAACCAATCTTGTGCATCCGATAAGTATGTTTGTGTCATTGAATTAATATTTAGGTCATTTTCGTCCTCCCTAGGCATATTCTTGTCCAATTAGGGTTTTTAACCAATCTTGTGCATCCAATTGGTATTTTGTGTCATTGGATGATCAATTAGGTCATTTTCGTCCTCCCTAGGCTTATTCTTGTCCAATTAGGGTTTTTAACCAATCTTGTGCATCCAATAAGTTGAGTTGTGTCATTGGATTAACATTTAGGTCATTTTCGTCATCCCTAGGCTTATTCTTGTCCAATTAGGGTTTTTAACCAATCTTGTGCATCCAATAGGTGTGTTTGTGTCATTGGATGATCAATTAGGTCATTTTCGTCCTCCCTCGGCTTATTCTTGTCCAATTAGGGTTTTTAACCAATCTTGTGCATCCAATAAGTTTATTTGTGTCATTGAATTAATATTTAAATCATTTTCGTCCTCCCTAGGCATATTCTTGTCCAATTAGGGTTTTTAACCAATCTTGTGCATCCAATAGGTGTGTTTGTGTCATTGGATGATCAATTAGGTCATTTTCGTCCTCCCTAGGCTTATTCTTGTCCAATTAGGGTTTTTAACCAATCTTGTGCATCTAATAGGTGTGTTTCTGTCATTGGATGATCAATTAGGTCATTTTCGTCCTCCCTAGGCATATTCTTGTCCAATTATGGTTTTTAACCAATCTTGTGCATCCAATAGGTGTGTTTGTGTCATTGGATGATCAATTAGGTCATTTTCGTCCTCCCTAGGCTTATTAATGTCCAATTAGGGTTTTTAACCAATCTTGTGCATCCAATAAGTTTATTTGTGTCATTGAATTAATATTTAGATCATTTTCGTCCTCCCTAGGCATATTCTTGTCCAATTAGGGTTTTTAACCAATCTTGTGCATCCAATAGGTGTGTTTGTGTCATTGGATGATCAATTAGGTCATTTTCGAACTCCCTAGGCATATTCTTGTCCAATTAGGGTTTTTAACCAATCTTGTGCATCCAATAGGTGTGTTTGTGTCATTGGATGATCAATTAGGTCATTTTCGTCCTCCCTAGGCTTATTCTTGTCCAATTAGGGTTTTTAACCAATCTTGTGCTTCCAATAGGTGTGTTTGTGTCATTGGATGATCAGTTAGGTCATTTTTGTCCTCCCTAGGCTTATTCTTGTCCAATTAGGGTTTTTAACCAATCTTGTGCATCCAATAAGTTCATTTGTGTCATTGGATTAACATTTATGTCATATCCGTCCTCCCTAGGCATATTCTTGTCCAATTAGGGTTTTTAACCAATCTTGTGCATCCAATAAGTTGAGTTGTGTCATTGGATTAACATTTAGGTCATTTTCGTCCTCCCTAGGCTTATTCTTGTCCAATTAGGGTTTTTAACCAATCTTGTGCATCCAATAAGTTCATTTGTGTCATTGGATTAACATTTAGGTCATTTTCGTCCTACCTAGGCATATTCTTGTCCAATTAGAGTTTTTGACCAATCTTGTGCATCCAATAGGTGTGTTTGTGTCATTGGATGATCAATTAGGTTATTTTCGTCCTCCCTAGGCTTATTCTTGTCCAATTAGTGTTTTTAACTAATCTTGTGCATCCAATAAGTTCATTTGTGTCAGTGGATGATCAATTAGGTCATTTTCGTCCTCCACAGGCATATTCTTGTCCAATTAGGGATTTTAACCAATCTTGTGCATCCAATAGGTGTGTTTGTGTCATTGGATGATCAATTAGGTCATTTTCGTCCTCCCTAGGCTTATTCTTGTCCAATTAGGGTTTTTAACCAATCTTGTGCATCCAATAAGTTCATTTGTGTCATTGGATTAACATTTAGGTCATTTTCGTCCTCCCTAGGCATATTCTTGTCCAATTAGAGTTTTAGACCAATCTTGTGCATCCAATAGGTGTGTTTGTGTCATTGGAGGATCAATTAGGTTATTTTCGTCCTCCCTAGGCTTATTCTTGTCCAATTAGGGTTTTTAACCAATCTTGTGCATCCAATAGGTGTGTTTGTGTCATTGGATGATCAATTAGGTCATTTTCGTCCTCCTTAGGCTTATTCTTGTCCAATTAGGATTTTTAACCAATCTTGTTCATCCGATAAGTTTGTTTGTGTCATTGAATTAATATTTAGGTCATTTTCGTCCTCCCTAGGCATATTCTTGTCCAATTAGGGTTTTTAACCAATCTTGTGCATCCAATAGGTGTGTTTGTGTCATTGGATGATCAATTAGGTCATTTACGTCCTCCTTAGGCTTATTCTTGTCCAATTAGGGTTTTTAACCAATCTTGTGCATCCAATAACTTTGTTTGTGTCATTGAATTAATATTTCGGTCATTTTCGTCCTCCCTAGGCATATTCTTGTCCAATTAGGGTTTTTAACCAATCTTGTGCATCCAATAGGTGTGTCGGTGTCATTGGATGATCAATTAGGTCATTTTCGTCCTCCCTAGGCATATTCTTGTCCAATTAGGGTTTTTAACCAATCTTGTGCATCCAATAGGTGTGTTTATGTCATTTTGATGAGGACATAAAATGCATAACCAACGAAGAAAGCCTAGAGGATATTCAAGGTCTTGGAACCCCAATGACAAGAGCAAGGTCAAAGAAGGCGAAGGAGGTTCTAAATAACTTGATAGCCACTTTATTTGAAGCAAGTACAACTCATGAAGAATTGAAGCCCAAGATTGTCAATTTCTTAACCCAAATTGAAGAAGTTAAGGAATGAAGGCGGCATTTATGTGTTATCAAATTTTAATATTAGTTTTACTTAAATTAATAGACTAAATAAAAAAGAAATTTTGGTGTAACTGTTAAAATTTCAGTTGGGCCAAATTTAGAGAACTTTTTAGGAGTTGCCCTTATAAAAGGCAAACCCTTATTTTTCTTAAGGCAGATTTTTGAACATTGTTTTTGTGAGGCTTTGCTCTCTAGAGTTCTTGAAAGAATTCATCTAGAACTTATCAAGGTTGTTAATCCTTGTGGCGTTCTTCTTGGTTTATCAATCCTTAGATTGTGGCACCATTTTGTTCTTGGTTTCTTTGCTGAATAATAATATTGAGTTTCCTTTACATCAAATCCTAATACCCCCAATTCTTCCAATTTTCGTGATCAGTAAACTGCATTCATATCTCGAGTTCTATATACTGGTTTTCGGTGATTCAAAAGCCTAACTTGCGTTTCGGAACGTCATCTTTCACCTCGTTTTGGAATCGACAGAATCGGAGTTTCACAGCTCCTTTTATCGCATTCTGCAGTTTTACGGGATTTTCACTCAAATTTGTAAGTTTCCAACCTAGAACGATCCTTAAAGTAAACCATGACTAGTAAGATCATATCATGTGGTACCAGAGCTTGTCTCTAGGTTTAGAATTGAGGAAAATTTTGTTTATGCATTTTTTTTTTCTTCTTGTGAAACCTAAATTGTTGGTTGTGTTGTTTTGTTGAATTGTTGTTCTAAGTTAATTGGTGTGTTGCTGCTACTTAAAAAAAAAATACAAAAAAA
>JBBPBR010001136.1:0-31464 GCA_037974775.1 Cicer pinnatifidum | reverse complement strand
TATTCTTGTCCAATTAGGGTTTTTAACCAATCTTGTGCATCCAATAGGTCTGTTTGTGTCATTGGATGATCAATTAGGTCATTTTCGTCCTCCCTAGGCTTATTCTTGTCCAATTAGGGTTTTTAACCGATCTTGTGCATCCAATAGGTGTGTTTGTGTCATTGGATGATCAATTAGGTCATTTTCGTCCTCCCTAGGCATATTCTTGTCCAATTAGGGTTTTTAACCAATCTTGTGCATCTGATAAGTTTGTTTGTGTCATTGAATTAATATTTAGGTCATTTTCGTCCTCCCTAGGCATATTCTTGTCCAATTAGGGTTTTTAACCAATCTTGTGCATCCAATAGGTATGTTTGTGTCATTGGATGATCAATTAGGTCATTTTCGTCCTCCCTAGGCTTATTCTTGTCCAATTAGGGTTTTTAACTAATCTTGTGCATCTAATAGGTGTGTTTGTGTCATTGGATGATCAATTAGGTCATTTTCGTCCTCCCTAGGCTTATTCTTGTCCAATTAGGGTATTTAACCAATCTTGGCCATCCGATAAGTTTGTTTGTGTCATTGAATTAATATTTAGGTCATTTTCGTCCTCCCTAGGCATATTCTTGTCCAATTAGGGTTTTTAACCAATCTTGTGCATCCAATAGGTGTGTTTGGGTCATTGGATGATCAATTAGGTCATTTACGTCCTCCCTAGGTATATTCTTGTCCAATTAGGGTTTTTAACCAATCTTGTGCATCCAATAGGTGTGTTTGTGTCATTGGATGATCAATTAGGTCATTTTCGTCCTCCCTAGGCTTATTCTTGTCCAATTAGGGGTTTTAACCAATCTTGTGCATCCAATAAGTTCATCTGTGTCATTGGATGATCAATTAGGTCATTTTCGTCCTCCCTAGGCTGATTCTTGTCCAATTAGGGTTTTAAACCAATCTTGTGCATCCAATAACTTTGTTTGTGTCATTGAATTAATATTTAGATCATTTTCGCCCTCCCTAGGCATATTCTTGTCCAATTAGGGTTTTTAACCAATCTTGTGCATCCAATAGGTGTGTTTGTGTCATTGGATGATCAATTAGGTCATTTTCGTCCTCCCTAGGCTTATTCTTGTCCAATTAGGGTTTTTAACCAATCTTGTGCATCCAATAGGTGTGTTTGTGTCATTGGATGATCAATTAGGTCATTTTCGTCCTCCCTAGGCTTATTCTTGTCCAATTAGGGTTTTTAACCAATCTTTTGCATCCAATAGGTGTGTTTGTGTCATTGGATGACCAATTAGGTCATTTTCGTCCTCCCAAGGCATATTCTTGTCCAATTAGGGTTTTTAACCAATCTTGTGCATCCCATAGGTGTGTTTGTGGCAATGGATGATCAATTAGGTCATTTTCGTCCTCCCTAGGCTTATTCTTGTCCAATTAGGGTTTTTAACCAATCTTGTGCATCCAATAGGTGTGTTTGTGTCATTGGATGATCAATTAGGTCATTTTCGTCCTCCCTAGGCTTATTCTTGTCCAATTAGGGTTTTTAACCAATCTTGTGCATCTAATAGGTGTGTTTGTGTCATTGGATGATCAATTAGGTCATTTTCGTCCTCCCTAGGCTTGTTCTTGTCCAATTAGGGTTTTTAACCAATCTTGTGCATCTAATAGGTGTGTTTGTGTCATTGGATGATCAATTAGGTCATTTTCGTCCTCCCTAGGCTTATTCTTGTCCAATTAGGGTTTTTAACCAATCTTGTGCATCCGATAAGTTTGTTTGTGTCATTGAATTAATATTTAGGTCATTTTCGTCCTCCTTAGGCATATTCTTGTCCAATTAGGATTTTTAACCAATCTTGTGCATCCAATAGGTGTGGTTGTGTCATTGGATGATCAAATAGGTCATTTACGTCCTCCCTAGGCATATTCTTGTCAAATTAGGGTTTTTAACCAATCTTGTGCATCCAATAGGTGTGTTTGTGTCATTGGATGATCAATTAGGTCATTTTCGTCCTCCCTAGGCTTATTCTTGTCCAATTAGGGTTTTTAACCAATCTTGTGCATCTAATAGGTGTGTTTGTGTCATTGGATGATCAATTAGGTCATTTTCGTCGTCCCTAGGCTTATTCTTGTCCAATTAAGGTTTTTAACCAATCTTGTGCATCCGATAAGTTTGTTTGTGTCATTGAATTAATATTTAGGTCATTTTCATCCTTCCTAGGCATACTCTTGTCCAATTAGGGTTTTTAACCAATCTTGTGCATCCAATAGGTGTGTTTGTGTCATTGGATGATCAATTAGGTCATTTTCGTCCTCCCTAGGCTTATTCTTGTCCAATTAGGGTTTTTAACCAATCTTGGGCATCCAATAAGTTGAGTTGTGTCATTGGATTAACATTTATGTCATTTTCGTCCTCCCAAGGCTTATTCTTGTCCAATTAGGGTTTTAACCAATCTTGTACATCCAATAGGTGTGTTTGTGTCATTGGATGATCAATTAGGTCATTTCCGTCCTCCATAGGCTTATTCTTGTCCAATTAGGGTTTTTAACCAATCTTGTGCATCCAATAAGTTGAGTTGTGTCATTGGATTAACATTTAGGTCATTTTCGTCCTCCCTAGGCTTATTCTTGTCCAATTAGGGTTTTTAACCAATCTTGTACATTTAATAAGTTCATTTGTGTCATTAGATTAACATTTAGGTCATTTTCGTCCTCCCTAGGCATATTCTTGTCCAATTAGGGTTTTTAACCAATCTTGTGCATCCAATAGGTGTGTTTGTGTCATTGGATGATCAATTAGGTCATTTTCGTCCTCCCTAGGCTTATTCTTGTCCAATTAGGGTTTTTAACCAATCTTGTGCATCCAATAGGTGTGTTTGTGTCATTGCATTAACATTTAGGTCATTTTCGTCCTCCCTAGGCATATTCTTGTCCAATTAGGGTTTTAGACCAATCTTGTGCATCCAATAGGTGTGTTTGTGTCATTGGATGATCAATTAGGTCATTTTCGTCCTCCCTAGGCTTATTCTTGTCCAATTAGGGTTTTTAACCAATCTTGTGCATCTAATAGGTGTGTTTGTGTCATTGGATGATCAATTAGGTCATTTTCGTCCTCCCTAGGCTTATTCTTGTCCATTTAGGGTTTTTAACCAATCTTGTGCATCCGACAAGTTTGTTTGTGTCATTCAATTAATATTTAGGTCATTTTCAACCTCCCTAGGCATATTCTTGTCCAATTAGGGTTTTTAACCGATCTTGTGCATCCAATAGGTGTGTTTGTGTCATTGGATGATCAATTAGGTCATTTTCGTCCTCCCTAGGCATATTCTTGTCCAATTAGGGTTTTTAACCAATCTTGTGCATCCAATAGGTGTGTTTGTGTCATTGGATGATCAATTAGGTCATTTTCGTCCTCCCTAGGCTTATTCTTGTCCAATTAGGGTTTTTAACCAATCTTGTGCATCTAATAGGTGTGTTTGTGTCATTGGATGATCAATTAGGTCATTTTCGTCCTCCCTAGGCTTATTCTTGTCCAATTAGGGTTTTTAGCCAATCTTGTGCATCCGATAAGTTTGTTTGTGTCATTGAATTAATATTTAGGTCATTTTCGTCTTCCCTAGGCATATTCTTGTCCAAGTAGGGTTTTTAACCAATCTTGTGCATCCAATAGGTGTGTATGTGTCATTGGATGATCAATTAGATTATTTTCGTCCTCCCTAGGCTTATTCTTGTCCAATTAGGGTTTTTAACCAATCTTGTGCAACCAATAGGTGTTTAACCAATCTTGTGCATCCAATAGGTGTGTTTGTGGCAATAGATGATCAATTAGGTCGTTTTCGTCCTCCCTAGGCTTATTCTTGTCCAATTAGGGTTTTTAACCAATCTTGTGCATCCAATAGGTGTGTTTGTGTCATTGGATGATCAATTAGGTCTTTTTCGTCCTCCCTAGGCTTATTCTTGTCCAATTAGGGTTTTTAACCAATCTTGTGCATCCAATAGGTTTGTTTGGGACATTGGATGATCAATTAGGTCATTTACGTCCTCCCTAGGCTTATTCTTGTCCAATTAAGGTTTTTAACCAATCTTGTGCATCCATTAACTTTGTTTGTGTCATTGAATTAATATTTAGGTCATTTTCGTCATCCCTAGGCATATTCTTGTCCAATTAGGGTTTTTAACCAATCTTGTGCATCTAATAGGTGTGTTTGTGTCATTGGATGATCAATTAGGTCATTTTCGTCCTCCCTAGGCTTATTCTTGTCCAATTAGGGTTTTTAACCAATCTTGTGCATCCAATAGGTGTGTTTGTGTCATTGGATGATCAATTAGGTCATTTTCGTCCTCCCTAGGCTTATTCTTGTCCAATTAGGGTTTTTAACCAATCTTGTGCATCCAATAAGTTGAGTTGTGTCATTGGATTAACATTAAGGTCATTTTCATTCTCCCTAGGCTTATTCTTGTCCAATTAGGGTTTTTAACCAATCTTGTGCATCCAATAGGTGTGTTTGTGTCATTGGATGATCAATTAGGTCATTTTCGTCCTCCCTAGGCTTATTCTTGTCCAATTAGGGTTTTTAACCAATCTTGTGCATCCAATAGGTGTGTTTGTGTCATTGGATGATCAATTAGGTCATTTTCGTCCTCCCTAGGCTTATTCTTGTCCAATTAGGGTTTTTAACCAATCTTGTGCATCCAATAGGTGTGTTTGTGTCATTGGATGATCAATTAGGTCATTTTCGTCCTCCCTAGGCTTATTCTTGTCCAATTAGGGTTTTTAACCAATCTTGTGCATTCAATAGGTGTGTTTGTGTCAATGGATGATCAATTAGGTCATTTTCGTCCTCCCTAGGCTTATTCTTGTCCAATTAGGGTTTTTAACCAATCTTGTGCATCCAATAGGTGTGTTTGTGTCATTGGATGATCAATTAGGTCATTTTCGTCCTCCCTAGGCATATTCATGTCCAATTAGGGGTTTTAACCAATCTTGTGCATCCAATAGCTGTGTTTGTGTCATTAGATGATCAATTAGGTCATTTTCGTCCTCCCTAGGCTTATTCTTGTCCAATTAGGGTTTTTAACCAATCTTGTGCATCTAATAGGTGTGTTTGTGTCATTGGATGATCAATTAGGTCATTTTCGTCCTCCCTAGGCTTATTCTTGTCCAATTAGGGTTTTTAACCAATCTTGTGCATCCAATAAGTTGAGTTGTGTCATTGGATTAACATTTAGGTTATTTTCGTCCTCCCTTGGCATATTCTTGTCCAATTAGGGTTTTTAACCAATCTTGTGCATCCAATAGGTGTGTTTGTGTCATTGGATGATCAATTAGGTCATTTTCGTCCTCCCTAGGCTTATTCTTGTCCAATTAGGGTTTTTAACCAATCTTGTGCATCTAATAGGTGTGTTTGTGTCATTGGATGATCAATTAGGTCATTTTCGTCCTCCCTAGGCTTATTCTTGTCCAATTAGGGTTTTTAACCAATCTTGGCCTTCCGATAAGTTTGTATGTGTCATTGAATTAATATTTAGGTCATTTTCGTCCTCCCTAGGCATATTCTTGTCCAATTTGGGTTTTTAACCAATCTTGTGCATCCAATAGGTGTGTTTGTGTCATTGGATGATCAATTAGGTCACTTACGTCCTCCCTAGGTATATTCTTGTCCAATTAGGGTTTTTAACCAATCTTGTGCATCCAATAGGTGTGTTTGTGTCATTGGATGATCAATTAGGTCATTTTCGTCCTCCCTAGGCTTATTCTTGTCCAAATAGGGTTTTTAACCAATCTTGTGCATCCAATAAGTTCATTTGTGTTATTGGATTAACATTTAGGTCATATTCGTCCTCCCTAGGCATATTCTTGTCCAATTAGGGTTTTTAACCAATCTTGTGCATCCAGTAGGTGTGTTTGGGTCATTGGATGATCAATTAGGTCATTTTCGTCCTCCCTAGGCATATTCTTGTCCAATTAGGGTTTTTAACCAATCTTGTGCATCCAATAGGTTTGTTTGTGTCATTGGATGATCAATTAGGTCATTTTCGTCCTTCCTAGGCTTATTCTTGTCCAATTAGGGTTTTTAACCAATCTTGTGCATCTAATAGGTGTGTTTGTGTCATTGGATGATCAATTAGGTCATATTCTTCGTCCCTAGGCTTATTCTTGTCCCATTAAGGTTTTTAACCAATCTTGTGCATCCGATAAGTTTGTTTGTGTCATTGAATTAATATTTAGGTCATTTTCGTCCTCCCTAGGCAAACTCTTGTCCAATTAGGGTTTTTAACCAATCTTGTGCATCCAATAGGTGTGTTTGTGTCATTGGATGATCAATTAGGTCATTTTCGTCCTCCCTAGGCTTATTCTTGTCCAATTAGGGTTTTTAACCAATCTTGTGCATCCAATAAGTTGAGTTGTGTCATTGGATTAACATTTAGGTCATTTTCGTCCTCCCTAGGCTTATTCTTGTCCAATTAGGGTTTTTAACCAATCTTGTGCATTTAATAAGTTCATTTGTGTCATTGGATTGACATTTAGGTCATTTTCGTCCTCCCTAGGCATATTCTTGTTCAATTAGAGTTTTAGACCAATCTTGTGCATCCAATAGGTGTGTTTGTGTCATTGGATGATCTATTAGGTTATTTTCGTCCTCCCTAGGCTTATTCTTGTCCAATTAGGGTTTTTAACTAATCTTGTGGATCCAATAAGTTCATTTGTGTCATTGGAAGATCAATTAGGTCATTTTCGTCCTCCCTAGGCTTATTCTTGTTCAATTAGGGTTTTTAACCAATCTTGTGCATCCAATAGGTGTGTTTGTGTCATTGGATGATCAATTAGGTCATTTTCGTCCTCCCTAGGCTTATTCTTGTCCAATTAGGGTTTTTAACCGATCTTGTGCATCCAATAGGTGTGTTTGTGTCATTGGATGATCAATTAGGTCATTTTCGTCGTCCATAGGCTTATTCTTGTCCAATTAGGGTTTTTAACCAATCTTGTGCATCCAATAGGTGTGTTTGTGTCATTGGATGATCAATTAGGTCATTTTCGTCCTCCCTAGGCATATTCATGTCCAACTAGGGGTTTTAACCAATCTTGTGCATCCAATAGGTGTGTTTGTGTCATTGGATGATCAATTTGGTCATTTTCGTCCTCCCTATGCTTATTCTTGTCCAATTAGGGTTTTTAACCAATCTTGTGCATGCAATAAGTTCATTTGTGTCATTGAAATAATATTTAGGTCATTTTCGTCATTCCTAGGCATATTCTTGTCCAATTAGGGTTTTTAACCAATCTTGTGCATCCAATAGGTGTGTTTGTGTCATTGGATGATCAATTAGGTCATTTTCGTCCTCCCTAGGCTTATTCTTGTCCAATTAGGGTTTTTAACCAATCTTGTGCATCCAATAAGTTGAGTTGTGTCATTGGATTAACATTTAGGTCATTTTCGTCCTCCCTAGGCTTATTCTTGTCCAATTAGGGTTTTTAACCAATCTTGTGCATCCAATAGGTGTGTTTGTGTCATTGGATGATCAATTAGGTCATTTTCGCCCTCCATAGGCTTATTCTTGTCCAATTAGGGTTTTTAACCAATCTTTTGCATCCAATAAGTTGAGTTGTGTCATTGGATTAACATTTAGGTCATTTTCGTCCTCCCTAGGCTTATTCTTGTCCAATTAGGGTTTTTAACCAATCTTGTGCATCCAATAAGTTCATTTGTGTCATTGGATTAACATTTAGGTCATTTTCGTCCTCCCTAGGCATATTCTTGTCCAATTAGAGTTTTAGACAAAACTTGTGCATCCAATAGGTGTGTTTGTGTCATTGGATGATCAATTAGGTTATTTTCGTCCTCCATAGGCTTATTCTTGTCCAATTAGGGTTTTTAACTAATTTTGTGCAACCAATAAGTTCATTTGTGTCATTGGATGATCAATTAGGTCATTTTCGTTTTCCCTAGGCATATTCTTATCCAATTACGGTTTTTAACCAATCTTGTGCATCCAATAGGTGTGTTTGGGTCATTGGATGATCAATTAGGTCATTTTCGTCCTCCCTAGGCTTATTCTTGTCCAATTAGGGTTTTTAACCAATCTTGTGCATCCAATAGGTGTGTTTGTGTCATTGGATGATCAATTAGGTCATTTTCGTCCTCCCTAGGCTTATTCTTGTCCAATTAGGGTTTTTAACCAATCTTGTGCATCCGATAAGTTTGTTTGTGTCATTGAATTAATATTTAGGTCATTTTCGTCCTCCCTAGGCATATTCTTGTCCAATTAGGGTTTTTAAGCAATCTTGTGCATCCAATAGGTGTGTTTGTGTCATTGGATGATCAATTAGGTCATTTTCGTCCTCCCTAGGCTTATTCTTGTCTAATTAGGGTTTTTAACCAATCTTGTGCATCCAATAAGTTCATTTGTGTCATTGGATGATCAATTAGGTCATTTTCGTCCTCCCTATGCATATTCTTGTCCAGTTAGGGTTTTTAACCAATCTTGTGCATCCAATAGGTGTGTTTGTGTCATTGGATGATCAATTAGGTCATTTTCGTCCTCCATAGGCATATTCTTGTCCAGTTAGGGTTTTTAACCAATCTTGTGCATCCAATAGGTGTGTTTGTGTAATTGGAGGATCAATTAGGTCATTTTCGTCCTCCCTAGGCATATTCTTGTCCAATTAGGGTTTTTAGCCAATCTTGTGCATCCAATAGGTGTGTTTGTGTCATTGGATGATCAATTAGGTCATTTTCGTCCTCCCTAGGCATATTCTTGTCCAATTTGGGTTTTTAACGAATCTTGTGCATCCAATAGGTGTGTTTGTGTCATTGGATGATCAATTAGGTCATTTTCGTCCTCCCTAGGCTTATTCTTGTCCAATTAGGGTTTTTAACCAATCTTGTGCATCCAATAGGTGTGTTTGTGTCATTGGATGATAAATTAGGTCATTTTCTTCCTCCCTAGGCTTATTCTTGTACAATTAGGGTTTTTAACCAATCTTGTGCATCCAATAAGTTGAGTTCTGTCATTGGATTAACATTTAGGTCATTTTCGTTCTCCCTAGGCTTATTCTTGTCTAATTAGGGTTTTTAACCAATCTTGTGCATCCAATAAGTTCATTTGTGTCATTGGATTGTCATTGGATTAAAATTTACGTCATTTTCGTCCTCCCTAGGTATATTCTTGTCCAATTAGCGTTTTTAACCAATCTTGTGCATCCAATAGGTGTGTTTGTGTCATTGGATAATCAATTTAGGACATTTTCGTCCTCCCAAGGCATATTCTTATCGAATTAGGGTTTTTAACCAATCTTGTGCATCCAATAGGTGTGTTTGTGGCAATGGATGATCAATTAGGTCATTTTCGTCCTCCCTAGGCCTATTCTTGTCCAATTAGGGTTTTTAACTAATCTTGTGCATCCAATAGGTATGTTTGTGTCGTTGGATGATCAATTAGGTCATTTTCGTCCTCCCTAGGCTTATTCTTGCCCAATTAGGGTTTTTAACCAATCTTGTGCATCCAATATGTTGAGTTGTGTCATTGGATTAGCATTTAGGTCATTTTCGTCCTCCCTAGGCTTATTCTTGTCCAATTAGGGTTTTTAACCAATCTTGTGCATCCAATAAGTTCATTTGTGTCATTGGATTAACATTTAGGTCATTTTCTTTTTCCCTAGGCATATTCTTGTCCAATTAGGGTTTTTAACCAATCTTGTGCATCCAATAGGTGTGTTTGTGTCATTGGATGATCAATTAGGTCATTTTCGTCCTTTCTATGCTTATTCTTGTCCAATTAGGGTTTTTAACCAATCTTGTGCATCCAATAGGTGTGTTTGTGTCATTGGATGATCAATTAGGTCATTTTCGTCCTCCCTAGGCTTATTCTTGTCCAATTAGGGTTTTTAACCAATCTTGTGCATCCAATAGGTGTGTTTGTGTCATTGGATGATCAATTAGGTCATTTACGTCCTCCCTAGGTTTATTCTTGTCCAATTGGGGTTTTTAACCAATCTTGAGCATCCAATAGGTGTGGTTGTGTCATTGGATGATCAATTAGGTCATTTTCGTCCTCCCTAGGCTTATTCTTGTCCAATTAGGGTTTTTAACTAATCTTGTGCATCCAATAAGTTCATTTGTGTCATTGGATGATCAATTAGGTCATTTTCGTCCTCCCTAGGCCTATTCTTGCCCAATTAGGGTTTTTAACCAATCTTGTGCATCCAATAAGTTGAGTTGTGTCATTGGATTAACATTTAGGTCATTTTCGTCCTCCCTAGGCTTATTCTTGTCCAATTAGGGTTTTTAACCAATCTTGTGCATCCAATAAGTTGAGTTGTGTCATTGGATTAACATTTAGGTCATTTTCGTCCTCCCTAGGCTTATTGTTGTCCAATTAGGGTTTTTAACCAATCTTGTGCATCCAATAAGTTGATTTGTGTCATTGGATTAACATTTAGGTCATTTTCGTCCTCCCTAGGCTTATTCTTGTCCAATTAGGGTTTTTAACTAATCTTGTGCATCCAATAAGTTCATTTGTGTCATTGGATGATCAATTAGGTCATTTTCGCTCTCCCTAGGCATATTCTTGTCCAATTAGGGTTTTTAACCAATCTTGTGCATCCAATAGGTGTGTTTGTGTCATTGGATGATCAATTAGGTCATTTTCGTCCTCCCTAGGCATATTCTTGTCCAATTAGGGTTTTTAACCAATCTTGTGCATCTAATAGGTGTGTTTCTGTCATTGGATGATCAATTAGGTCATTTTCGTCCTCCCTAGGCATATTCTTGTCCAATTAGGGTTTTTAACCAATCTTGTGCATCCAATAAGTTCATTAGTGTCATTGGATGATCAATTAGGTCATTTTCGTCCTCCCTAGGCATGTTCTTGTCCAACTATAGTTTTTAACCAATCTTGTGCATCCAATAGGTGTGTTTGTGTCATTGGATGATCAATTAGGTCATTTTCGTCCTCCCTAGGCTTATTCTTGTCCAATTAGGGTTTTTAACCAATCTTGTGCATCCAATAAGTTGAGTTGTGTCATTGGATTAACATATAGGTCATTTTCATTCTCCCTAGGCTTATTCTTGTCCAATTAGGGTTTTTAACCAATCTTGTGCATCCAATAGGTGTGTTTGTGTCATTGGATGATCAATTAGGTCATTTTCGTCCTCCCTAGGCTTATTCTTGTCCAATTAGGGTTTTTAACCAATCTTGTGCATCCAATAGGTGTGTTTGTGTCATTGGATGATCAATTAGGTCATTTTCGTCCTCCCTAGGCTTATTCTTGTCCAATTAGGGTTTTTAACCAATCTTGTGCATCCAATAGGTGTGTTTGTGTCATTGGACGATCAATTAGGTCATTTTCGTCCTGCCTAGGCTTATTCTTGTCCAATTAGGGTTTTTAACCAATCTTGTGCATCCAATAGGTGTGTTTGTGTCATTGGATGATCAATTAGGTCATTTTTGTCCTCCCTAGGCTTATTCTTGTCCAATTAGGGTTTTTAACCAATCTTGTGCATCCAATAATTTCATTAGTGTCATTGGATGATCAATTAGGTCATTTTCGTCCTCCCTAGGCATGTTCTTGTCCAACTAGGGTTTTTAACCAATCTAGTGCATCCAATAGGTGTGTTTGTGTCATTGGATGATCAGATAGGTCATTTTCGTCCTCCCTAGGCTTATTCTTGTCCAATTAGGGTTTTTAACCAATCTTGTGCATCCAATAGGTGTGTTTGTGTCATTGGATGATCAATTAGATCATTTTCGTCCTCCATAGGCTTATTCTTGTCCAATTAGGGTTTTTAACCAATCTTGTGCATCCAATAAGTTGAGTTGTGTCATTGGATTAACATTTAGGTCATTTTCGTCCTCCCTAGGCTTATTCTTGTCCAATTAGGGTTTTTAACCAATCTTGTGCATCCAATAAGTTGAGTTGTGTCATTGGATTAACATTTAGGTCATTTTCGTCCTCCCTAGGCTTATTCTTGTCCAATTAGGGTTTTTAACCAATCATGTGCATCCAATAAGTTTGTTTGTGTCATTGAATGATCAATTAGGTAATTTTCGTCCTCCCTAGGCTTATTCTTGTCCAATTAGGGTTTTTAACCAATCTTGTGCATCCTATAAGTTGAGTTGTGTCATTGGATTAACATTTAGGTCATTTTCGTCCTCCCTAGGCTTATTCTTGTCCAATTAGGGTTTTTAACCAATCTTGTGCATCCAATAAGTTGAGTTGTGTCATTGGATTAACATTTAGGTCATTTTCGTCCTCCCTAGGCTTATTCTTGTCCAATTAGGGTTTTTAACCAATCTTGTGCATCCAATAAGTTGAGTTGTGTCATTGGATTAACATTTAGGTCATTTTCGTCCTCCCTAGGCTTAGTCTTGTCCAATAAGGGTTTTTAACCAATCTTGTGCATCCAATAGGTGTGTTTGTGTCATCGGATGATCAATTAGGTCATTTTCGTCCTCCCTAGGCTTATTCTTGTCCAATTAGGATTTTTAACCAATCTTGAGCATCCAATAAGTTTGTTTGTTTCATTGAATTAATATTTAGGTCATTTTCGTCCTCCCTAGGCATATTCTTGTCCAATTAGGGTTTTTAACCAATGTTGTGCATCCAATAGGTGTGTTTGTGTCATTGGATGATCAATTAGGTCATTTTCGTCCTCCCTAGGCTTATTCTTGTCCAATTAGGGTTTTTAACCAATCTTGTGCATCCAATAAGTTGAGTTGTGTCATTGGATTAACATTTAGGTCATTTTCGTCCTCCCTAGGCATATGCTTGTCCAATTAGGGTTTTTAACCAATCTTGTGCATCCAATAGGTGTGTTTGTGTCATTGGATGATCAATTAGGTCATTTTCCTCCTCCCTAGGCTTATTCTTGTCCAATAAGGGTTTTTAACCAATCTTGTGCATCCAAAAAGTTCATTTTTGTCATTTGATTAACATTTAAGTCATTTTCGTCCTCCCTAGGCATATTCTTGTCCAATTATGGTTTTTAACCAATCTTGTGCATCCAATAGGTGTGTTTGTGTGATTGGATGATCAATTAGGTAATTTTCGTCCTCCCTAGGCTTATTCTTGTCCAATTAGGGTTTTTAACCAATCTTGTGCATCCAATAGGTGTGTTTGTGTCATTGGATGATCAATTAGGTCATTTTCGTCCTCCGTAGGCATATTCTTGTCCAATTAGGGTTTTTAACGAATCTTGTGCATCCAATAGGTGTGTTTGTGTCATTGGATGATCAATTAGGTCATTTTCGTCCTCCCTAGGCTTATTCTTGTCCAATTAGGGTTTTTAACCAATCTTGTGCATCCAATAAGTTGAGTTGTGTCATTGGATTAACATTTAGGTCATTTTCGTCCTCCCTAGGCTTATTCTTGTCCAATTAGGGTTTTTAACCAATCTTGTGCATCCAATAAGTTGAGTTGTGTCATTGGATTAACATTTAGTTCATTTTCGTCCTCCCTAGGCTTATTCTTGTCCAATTAGGGTTTTTAACCAATCTTGTGCATCCAATAGGTGTGTTTGTGTCATTGGATGATCAATTAGGTCATTTTCGTCCTCCCTAGGCTTATTCTTGTCCAATTAGGGTTTTTAACCAATCTTGTGCATCCAATAGGTGTGTTTGTGTCATTGGATGATCAATTAGGTCATTTATCGTCCTCCCTAGGCTTATTCTTGTCCAATTAGGGTTTTTAACCAATCTTGTGCATCCAATAGGTTGAGTTGTGTCATTGGATTAACATTTAGGTCATTTTCGTCCTCCCTAGGCATATTCTTGTCCAATTAGGGTTTTTAACCAATCTTGTGCATCCAATAGGTGTGTTTGTGTCATTGGATGATCAATTAGGTCATTTTCGTCCTCCCTAGGCTTATTCTTGTCCAATTAGGGTTTTTAACCAATCTTGTGCATCCAATAGGTGTGTTTGTGTCATTGGATGATCAATTAGGTCATTTTCGTCCTCCCTAGGCTTATTCTTGTCCAATTAGGGTTTTTAACCATTCTTGTGCATCCAATAGGTGTGTTTGTGTCATTGGATGATCAATTAGGTCATTGTTGTCCTCCCTAGGCTTATTCTTGTCCAATTAGGGTTTTTAACCAATCTTGTGCATCCAATAGGTGTGTTTGTGTCATTGGATGATCAATTAGGTCATTTTCGTCCTCCCTAGGCTTATTCTTGTCCAATTAGGGTTTTTAACCAATCTTGTGCATCCAATAGGTGTGTTTTTGTCATTCGATGATCAATTAGGTCATTTTCATCATCCCAAGGCTTATTCTTGTCCAATTAGGGTTTTTAACCAATCTTGTGCATCCAATAACTTTGTTTGTGTCATTGAATTAATATTTAGGTTATTTTCGTCCTCCTTAGGCATATTCTTGTCGAATTAGGGTTTTTAACCAATCTTGTGCATCCAATAGGTGTGTTTGTGTCATTGGATGATCAATTAGGTCATTTTCGTCCTCCCTAGGCTTATTCTTGTCTAATTAGGGTTTTTAACCAATCTTGTGCATCCGATAAGTTTGTTTGTGTCATTGAATTAATATTTAGGTCATTTTCGTCCTCCCTAGGCATATTCTTGTCCAATTAGGGTTTTTAACCAATCTTGTGCATCCAATAGGTGTGGTAGTGTCATTGGATGATCAAATAGGTCATTTAAGTCCTCCCTAGGCATATTCTTGTCCAATTAGGGTTTTTAACCAATCTTGTGCATCCAATAGGTGTGTTTGTGTCATTGGATGATCAATTAGGTCATTTTCGTCCTCCCTAGGCTTATTCTTGTCCAATTAGGGTTTTTAACCAATCTTGTGCATCTAATAGGTGTGTTTGTGTCATTGGATGATCAATTAGGTCATTTTCGTCGTCCCTAGGCTTATTCTTGTCCAATTAAGGTTTTTAACCAATCTTGTGCATCCGATAAGTTTGTTTGTGTCATTGAATTAATATTTAGGTCATTTTCGTCCTCCCTAGGCATACTCTTGTCCAATTAGGGTTTTTAACCTATCTTGTGCATCCAATAGGTGTGTTTGTGTCATTGGATGATCAATTAGGTCATTTTCGTCCTCCCTAGGCTTATTCTTGTCCAATTAGGGTTTTTAACGAATCTTGTGCAGGCAATAAGTTGAGTTGTATCATTGGATTAACATTTAGGTCATTTTCGTCCTCTCTAGGCTTATTCTTGTCCAATTAGGGTTTTAACCAATCTTGTACATCCAATAGGTGTGTTTGTGTCATTGGATGATCAAGTAGGTCATTTTCGTCCACCATAGGCTTATTCTTGTCCAATTAGGGTTTTTAACCAATCTTGTGCATCCAATAAGTTGAGTTGTGTCATTGGATTAACATTTAGGTCATTTTCGTCCTCCCTAGGCTTATTCTTGTCCAATTAGGGTTTTTAACCAATCTTGTGCATCCAATAAGTTCATTTGTGTAGTTGGATTAACATTTAGGTCATTTTCGTCCTCCCTAGGCATATTCTTGTCCAATTAGGGTTTTTAACCAATCTTGTGCATCCAATAGGTGTGTTTGTGTCATTGAATGATCAATTAGGTAATTTTCGTCCTCCCTAGGCTTATTCTTGTCCAATTAGGGTTTTTAACCAATCTTGTGCATCCAATAGGTGTGTTTGTGTCATTGGATGATCAATTAGGTCATTTTCGTCCTCACTAGGCATATTCTTGTCCAATTAGGGTTTTTAACCAATCTTGTGCATCCAATAAGTTGAGTTGTGTCATTGGATTAACATTTAGGTCATTTTCGTCCTCCCTAGGCTTATTCTTGTCCAATTAGGGTTTTTAACCAATCTTGTGCATCCAATAGGTGTGTTTGTGTCATTGGATGATCAATTAGGTCATTTTCGTCCTCCCTAGGCATATTCTTGTCCAATTAGGGTTTTTAACCAATCTTGTGCATCCAATAGGTGTGTTTGTGTCATTGGATTATCAATTAGGTCATTTTCGTCCACCCTTGGCTTATTCTTGTCCAATAAGGGTTTTAACCGATCTTGTGCATCCAATAGGTGTGTTTGTGTCATTAGATGATCAATTAGGTCATTTTCGTCCTCCCTAGGCTTATTCTTGTCCAATTAAGGTTTTTAACCAATCTTGTGCGTCCAATAAGTTGAGTTGTGTCATTGGATTAACAATTAGGTCATTTTCGTCCTCCCTAGTCTTATTCTTGTCCAATTAGGGTTTTTAACCAATCTTGTGCATCCAATAGGTGTGTTTGTGTCATTGGATGATCGATTAGGTCATTTTCGTCCTACCTAGGCTTATTCTTGTCCAATTAAGGTTTTTAACCAATCTTGTGCATCCAATAAGTTGAGTTGTGTCATTGGATTAACATTTAGGTCATTTTCGTCCTCCCTATGCTTATTCTTGTCCAATTAGGGTTTTTAACCAATCTTGTGCATCCAATAAGTTCATTTGTGTCATTGGATTTACATTTAGGTCATTTTCGTCCTCCCTAGGCATATTCTTGTCCAATTAGGGTTTTTAACCAATCTTTTGCATCCAATAGGTGTGTTTGTGTCATTGGATGATCAATTAGGTTATTTTCATCCTCCCTAAGCTTATTCTTGTCCAATTAGGGTTTTTAACCAATCTTGTGCATCCAATAGGTGTGTTTGTGTCATTGGATGATCAATTAGGTCATTTTCGTCCTCCCTAGGCATATTCTTGTCCAATTAGGGTTTTTAACCAATCTTGTGCATCCAATAGGTGTGTTTGTGTCATTGGATGATCAATTAGGTCATTTTCGTCCTCCCTAGGCTTATTCTTGTCCAATTAGGGTTTTTAACCAATCTTGTGCATCCAATAGGTGTGTTTGTGTCATTGGATAATCAATTAGGTCATTTTCGTCCTCCCTTGGCTTATTCTTGTGCAATTAGGGTTTTTAATCAATCTTGTGCATCTAATAGGTGTGTTTGTGTCATTGGATGATCAATTAGGTCATTTTCGTCCTCCCTAGGCTTATTCTTGCCCAATAAAGGTTTTTAACCAATCTTGTGCATCCAATAAGTTGAGTTGTGTCATTGGATTAACATTTAGGTCATTTTCGTCCTCCCTAGGCATATTCTTGTCCAATTAGGGTTTTTAACCAATCTTGTGCATCCAATAGGTGTGTTTGTGTCATTGGATGATCAATTAGGTCATTTTCGTCCTCCCTAGGCTTATTCTTGTCCAATTAGGGTTTTTAACCAATCTTGTGCATCCAATAGGTGTGTTTGTGTCATTGGATGATCAATTAGGTCATTTTCGTCCTCCCTAGGCATATTCTTGTCCAATTAGGGTTTTTAACCAATCTTGTGCATCCAATAGGTGTGTTTGTGTCATTGGATGATCAATTAGGTCACTTTGATCCTCCCTAGGCTCATTCTTGTCCAATTAGGGTTTTTAACCAATCTTGTGCATCCAATAGGTGTGTTTGTGTTATTGGATGATCAATTAGGTCATTTTCGTCCACCCTAGGCTTATTCTTGTCCAAATAGGGTTTTTAAACAATTTTGTGCATCCAATAGGTGTGTTTGTGTCATTGGATGATCAATTAGGTCATTTTCGTCCTCCCTAGGCTTATTCTTGTCCAATTAGGGTTTTTAACCAATCTTGTGCATCCAATAGGTGTGTTTGTGTCATTGGATGATCAATTAGGTCATTTTCGTCCTCCCTAGGCTTATTCTTGTCCAATTAGGGTTTTTAACCAATCTTGTGCATCTGATAAGTTTGTTTATGTCATTGAATTAATATTTAGGTCATTTTCGTCCTCCCTAGGCATATTCTTGTCCAATTAGGGTTTTTAACCAATCTTGTGCATCCAATAGGTGTGTTTGTGTCATTGGATGATCAATTAGGTCAATTTCGTCCTCCCTAGGCTTATTCTTGTCCAATTAGGGTTTTTAACCAATCTTGTGCATCCAATAGGTGTGTTTGTGTCATTGGATGATCAATTAGGTCATTTTCGTCCTTCCTAGGCATATTCTTGTCCAATTACGGTTTTTAACTAGTCTTGTGCATCCAATAGGTGTGTTTGTGTCATTGGATGATCAATTAGGTCATTTTCGTCCTCCCAATGCTTATTCTTGTCCAATTATGGTTTTTAACCAATCTTGTGCATCCAATAAGTTCATTTGTGTCATTGGATTAACATTTAGGTCATTTTCGTCCTCCCAAGGCATATTCTTCTCCAATTAGGGTTTTTAACCAATCTTGTGCATCCAATAGGTGTGTTTGTGTCATTGGATGATCAATTAGGTCATTTTCGTCCTCCCTAGGCTTATTCTTGTCCAATTAGGGTTTTTAACCAATCTTGTGCATCCAATAAGTTCATTTGTGTCATTGGGTGATCAATTAGGTCATTTTCGTCCTCCCTAGGCATATTCTTGTCTAACTAGGGTTTTTAACCAATCTTGTGCATCCAATAGGTGTGTTTGTGTCATTGGATGATCAATTAGGTCATTTTCGTCCTCCCTAGGCTTATTCTTGTCCAATTAGGGTTTTTAACCAATCTTGTGCATCCAATAGGTGTGTTTGTGTCATTGGATGATCAATTAGGTCATTTTCGTCCTCCCTAGGCTTATTCTTGTCCAATTAGGGTTTTTAACCAATCTTGTGCATCAAATAAGTTTGTTTTTGTCATTGAATTATTATTTAGGTCATTTTCGTCCTCCCTAGGCATATTCTTGTCCAATTAGGCTTTTTAACCAATCTTGTGCTTCCAATAGGTGTGTTTGTGTCATTGGATGATCAATTAGGTCATTTTCGTCCTCCCTAGGCTAATTCTTGTCCAATTAGGGTTTTTAACCAATCTTGTGCATCCAATAGGTGTGTTTGTGTCATTGGATGATCAATTAGGTCATTTTCGTCCTCCCTAGGCATATTCTTGTCCAATTAGGGTTTTTAACCAATCTTGTGCATCCAATAGGTGTGTTTGTGGCAATGGATGATCAATTAGATCATTTTCGTCATCCCTAGGCTTATTCTTGTCCAATTAGGGTTTTTAACCAATCTTGTGCATCCAATAGGTGTGTTTGTGTCATTGGATGATCAATTTAGGTCATTTTCGTTCTCCCTAGGCATATTCTTGTCCAATTAGGGTTTTTAATCAATCTTGTGCATCCAATAGGTGTGTTTGTGTCATTGGATGATCAATTAGGTCATTTTCGTCCTCCCTAGGCATATTCTTGTCCAATTAGGGTTTTTAACCAATCTTGTGCATCCAATAGGTGTGTTTGTGTCATTGGATGATCAATTAGGTCATTTTCGTCCTCCCTATGCTTATTCTTGTCCAATTAGGGTTTTTAACCAATCTTGTGCATCCAATAAGTTCATTTGTGTCATTGAATTAATATTTAGGTCATTTTCGTCCTCCCTAGGCATATACTTGTCCAATTAGGGTTTTTAAACAATCTTGTGCTTCCAATACGTGTGTTTGTGTCATTGGATGATCAATTAGGTCATTTTCGTCCTTCCTAGGCATATTCTTGTCCAATTAGGGTTTTTAACCAGTCTTGTGCATCCAATAGGTGCGTTTGTGTCATTGGATGATCAATTAGGTCATATTCGTCCTCCCAAGGCTAATTCTTGTCCAATTAGGGGTTTTAACCAATCTTGGGCATCCAATAAGTTCATTTGTGTCATTGGATTAACATTTAGGTCATTTTCGTCCTCCCTAGGCATATTCTTGTCCGATGAGGGTTTTTAACCAATCTTGTGCATCCAATAGGTGTGTTTGTGTCATTGGATGATCAATTAGGTCATTTTCGTCCTCCCTAGGCTTATTCTTGTCCAATTAGGGTTTTTAACCAATCTTGTGCATCCAATAAGTTCATTTGTGTTATCGGATTAACATTTTGGTCATTTTTGTTTTCCCTAGGCATATTCTTGTCCAATTAGGGTTTTTAACCAATCTTGTGCATCCAACAAGTTGAGTTGTGTCATTGGATTCACATTTAGGTCATTTTCGTCCTCCGTAGGCTTATTCTTGTCCAATTAGGGTTTTTAACCAATCTTGTGCATCCAATAGGTGTGTTTGTGTCATTGGATGATCAATTAGGTCATTTTCGTCCTCCCTAGGCTTATTCTTATCCAATTAGGGTTTTTAACCAATCTTCTGCTTCCAATAAGTTGAGTTGTGTCATTGGATTAACATTTAGGTCATTTTCGTCCTCCCTAGGCTTATTCTTGTCCAATTAGGGTTTTTAACCAATCTTGTGCATCCAATAGGTTTGTTTGTGTCATTGGACGATCAATTAGGTCATTTTCGTCCTCCCTAGGCATATTCTTGTCCAATTAGGGTTTTTAACCAATCTTGTGCATCCAATAGGTGTGTTTGTGTCATTGGATGATCAATTAGGTCATTTTCGTCCTCCCTAGGCTTATTCTTGTCCAATTAGGGTTTTTAACCAATCTTGTGCTTCCAATAGGTGTATTTGTGTCATTGGATGATCAATTAGGTCATTCTCGTCCTCCCTAGGCTTATTAATGTCCAATTAGGGTTTTTAACCAATTTTGTGCATCCAATGAGTTTGTTTGTGTCACTGAATTAATATTTAGATCATTTTCGTCCTCCCTAGGCATATTCTTGTCCAATTAGGGTTCTTAACCAATCTTGTGCATCCAATAGGTGTGTTTGTTTCACTGGATGATCAATTAGGTCATTTTCGTCCTCCCTAGGCATATTCTTGTCCAATTAGGGTTTTTAACCAATCTTGTGCATCCAATAGGTGTGTTTGTGTCATTGGATGATCAATTAGGTCATTTTCGTCCTCCCTAGGCTTATTCTTGTCCAATTAGGGTTTTTAACCAATCTTGTGCTTCCAATAGGTGTATTTGTGTCATTGGATGATCAATTAGGTCATTCTCGTCCTCCCTAGGCTTATTAATGTCCAATTAGGGTTTTTAACCAATCTTGTGCATCCAATGAGTTTGTTTGTGTCACTGAATTAATATTTAGATCATTTTCGTCCTCCCTAGGCATATTCTTGTCCAATTAGGGTTTCTAACCAATCTTGTGCGTCCAATAGGTGTGTTTGTGTCATTGGATGATCAATTAGGTCATTTTCGTCCTCCCTAGGCATATTCTTGTCCAATTAGGGTTTTTAACCAATCTTGTGCATCCAATAGGTGTGTTTGTGTCATTGGATGATCAATTAGGTCATTTTCGTCCTCCCTAGGCTTATTCTTGTCCAATTAGGGTTTTTAACCAATCTTGTGCATCCAATAAGTTCATTAGTGTCATTGGATGATCAATTAGGTCATTTTCGTCCTCCCTAGGCATATTATTATCCAATTAGGGTTTTTAACCAATCTTGTGCATCCAATAAGTTTGTTTGTGTCATTGAATTAATATTTAGGTCATTTTCGTCCTCCCTAGGCATATTCTTGTCCAATTAGGGTTTTTAACCAATCTTGTGCATCCAATAGGTGTGTTTGTGTCATTGGATGATCAATTAGGTCATTTTCGTCCTCCCTAGGCATATTCTTGTCCAATTAGGGTTTTTAACCAATCTTGTGCATCCAATAGGTGTGTTTGTGTCATTGGATGATCAATTAGGTCATTATCGTCTTCCCTAGGCTTATTCTTGTCCAATTAGGGTTTTTAACCAATCTTGTGCATCCAATAGGTGTGTTTGTGTCATTGGATGATCAATTAGGTCGTTTCCGTCGTCCCTAGGCTTATTCATGTCCAATTAGGGTTTTTAACCAATCTTGTGCATCCAATAGGTGTGTTTGTGTCATTGGATGATCAATTAGGTCATTTTCGTCCTACCTAGACTTATTCTTGTCAAATTAGGGTTTTTAATCAATCTTGTGCATCCAATAACTTTGTTTGTGTCATTGAATTAATATTTAGGTCATTTTCGTCCTCCCTAGGCATATTCTTGTCCAATTAGGGTTTTTAACCAATCTTGTGCATCCAATAGGTGTGTTTGTGTCATTGGATGATCAATTAGGTCATTTACGTCCTCCCTGGGCTTATTCTTGTCCAATTAGGGTTTTTAACCAATCTTGTGCATCCAATAGGTGTGTTTGTGTCATTGGATGATCAATTAGGTCATTTTCGTCCTCCCTAGGCATATTCTTGTCCAATTAGGGTTTTTAACCAATCTTGTGCATCCAATAGGTGTGTTTGTGTCATTGGATGATCAATTAGGTCATTTTCGTCCTCCCTAGGCATATTCTTGTCCAATTAGGGTTTTTAACCAATCTTGTGCATCCAATAAGTTGAGTTGTGTCATTGGATTAACATTTATGTCATTTTCGTCCTCCCTAGGCTTATTCTTGTCCAATTAGGGTTTTTAACCAATCTTGTGCATCCAATAGGTATGTTTGTGTCATTGGATGATCAATTAGGTCATTTTCGTCCTCCCTAGGCTTAATCTTGCCCAATTAGGGTTTTTAACCAATCTTGTGCATCCAATAAGTTGAGTTGTGTCATTGGATTAACATTTAGGTCATTTTCGTCCTCCCTAGGCTTATTCTTGTCCAATTAGGGTTTTTAACCAATCTTGTGCATCCAATAAGTTCATTTGTGTCATTGGATTAACATTTAGGTCATTTTCGTCCTCCCTAGCCATATTCTTGTCCAATTAGGGTTTTTAACCAATCTTGTGCATCCAATAAGTTCATTTGTGTCATTGGATGATCAATTTAGGTCATATCCGTCCTCCCTAGGCATATTCTTGTCCAATTAGGGTTTTTAACCAATCTTGTGCATCCAATAGGTGTGTTTGTGTCATTGGATGATCAATTAGGTCATTTTCGTCCTCCCTAGGCTTATTCTTGTCCAATTAGGGTTTTTAACCAATCTTGTGCATCCAATAAGTTTGTTTGTGTCATTGAATTAATATTTAGGTCATTTTGGTCCTCCCTAGGCATATTCTTGTCCAATTAGGGTTTTTAACCAATCTTGTTCATTCAATAGGTGTGTTTGTGTCATTGGATGATCAATTAGGTCATTTTCGTCCTCCCTAGGCATATTCTTGTCGAATTAGGGTTTTTAATCAATCTTGTGCATCCAATAGGTGTGTTTGTGTCATTGGATGATCAATTAGGTCATTTTTGTCCTCCCTAGGCTTATTCTTGTCCAATTAGGGTTTTTAACCAATCTTGTGCATCCAATAGGTGTGTTTGTGTCATTGGATGATCAATTAGGTCATTTTCGTCCTCCCTAGGCTTATTCTTGTCCAATTAGGGTTTTTAACCAATCTTGTGCATCCAATAAGTTGAGTTGTGTCATTGGATTAACATTTAGGTCATTTTCGTTCTCCCTATGCTTATTCTTGTCCAATTAGGGTTTTTAACCAATCTTGTGCATCCAATAAGTTCATTAGTGTCATTGGATGATCAATTAGGTCATTTTCGTCCTCCCTATGCATGTTCTTGTCGAACTATGGTTTCTAACCAATCTTGTGCATCCAATAGGTGTGTTTGTGTCATTGGATGATCAATTAGGTCATTTTCGTCCTCCCTAAGCTTATTCTTGTCCAATTAGGGTTTTTAACCAATCTTGTGCATCCAATAGGTGTGTTTGTGTCATTGGATGATCAATTAGGTCATTTTCGTCCTCCCTATGCATATTCTTGTCCAATTAGGGTTTTTAACCAATCTTGTGCATCCAATAGGTGTGTTTGTGTCATTGGATGATCAATAAGGTCATTTTCGTCCTCCCTAGGCTTATTCTTGTCCAATTATGGTTTTTAACCAATCTTGTACATCTAATAAGTTCATTTGTGTCATTGGATTAACATTTAGGTCATTTTCGTCCTCTCTAGGCATATTCTTGTCCAATTAGGGTTTTTAACCAATCTTGTGCATCCAATAGGTGTGTTTGTGTCATTGGATGATCAATTAGGTCATTTTCGTCCTCCCTAGGCTTATTCTTGTCCAATTAGGGTTTTTAACCAATCTTGAGCATCCAATAAGTTGAGTTGTGTCATTGGATTATTATTTAGGTCATTTTCGTCCTCCCTAGGCATATTCTTGTCCAATTAGGGTTTTTAACCAATCTTGTGCATCCAATAGGTGTGTTTGTGTCATTGGATGATCAATTAGGTCATTTTCGTCCTCCCTAGGCATATTTTTTTCCAATTAGGGTTTTTAACGAATCTTGTGCATCCAATTGGTGTGTTTGTGTCATTGGATGATCAATTAGGTCATTTTCGTCCTCCCTAGGCTTATTCTTGTCCAATTAGGGTTTTTAACCAATCTTGTGCATCCAATAGGTGTGTTTGTGTCATTGGATGATCAATTAGGTCATTTTCGTCCTCCCTAGGCTTATTCTTGTCCAATTAGGGTTTTTAACCAATCTTGTGCATCTAATAGGTGTGTTTGTGTCATTGGATGATCAATTCGGTCATTTTCGTCGTCCCTAGGCTTAATCTTGTCCAATTAAGGTTTTTAACCAATCTTGTGCATCTGATAAGTTTGTTTGTGTCATTGAATTAATATTTAGGTCATTTTCGTCCTCACTAGGCATATTCTTGTCCAATTAGGATTTTTAACAAATCTTGTGCATCCAATAGGTGTGTTTGTGTCGTTGGATGATGAATTAGGTCATTTTCGTCCTCCCTAGGCTTATTCTTCTCCAATTAGGGTTTTTAACCAATCTTGTGCATCTAATAGGTGTGTTTGTGTCATTGGATGATCAATTAGGTCATTTTCATCCTCCCTAGGCTTATTCTTGTCCAATTAGGGTTTTTAACCAATCTTGTGCATCCAATAAGTTCATTTGTGTCATTGGATGATCAATTAGGTCATTTTCGTCCTCCCTAGGTATATTCTTGTCCAACTAGGGTTTTTAACCAATCTTGTGCATCCAATAGATGTGTTTGTGTCTTCGGATTATCAATTAGGTCATTTTCGTCCTCCCTAGGCTTATTCTTGTCCAATTAGGGTTTTTAACCAATCTTGTGCATCCAATAGGTGTGTTTGTGTCATTGGATGATCAATTAGGTCATTTTCGTCCTCCCTAGGCTTATTCTTGTCCAATTAGGGTTTTTAACCAATCTTGTGCATCCAATAGGTGTGTTTGTGTCATTGGATGATCAATTAGGTCATTTTCGTCCTCCCTAGGCATATTCTTGTCCAATTAGGGTTTTTAACCAATCTTGTGCATCCAATAGGTGTGTTTGTGTCATTGGATGATCAATTACGTCATTTTCGTACTCCCTAGGCTTATTCTTGTCCAATTAGGGTTTTTAACCAATCTTGTGCATCCAATAAGTTCATTTGTGTCATTGGATTAACATTTAGGTCATATCCGTCCTCCCTAGGCATATTCTTGTCCAATAAGGGTTTTTAACCAATCTTGTGCATCCAATAGGTGTGTTTGTGTCATTGGATGATCAATTAGGTCATTTTCGTCCTCCCTAGGCTTATTCTTGTCCAATTAGGGTTTTTAATCAATCTTGTGCATCCAATAACTTGAGTTGTGTCGTTGGATTAACATTTAGGTTATTTTCATCCTCCCTAGGCTTATTCTTGTCCAATTAGGGTTTTTAACCAATCTTGTGCATCCAATAGGTGTGTTTGTGTCATTGGATGATCAATTAGGTCATTTTCGTCCTCCCTAGGCATATTCTTGTCCAATTAGGGTTTTTAACCCATCTTGTGCATCCAATAAGTTGAGTTGTGTCATTGGATTAACATTTAGGTCATTTTCGTCCTCCCTAGGCTTATTCTTGTCCAATTAGGGTTTTTAACCAATCTTGTGCATCCAATAAGTTCATTTGTGTCATTTGATTAACATTTAGGTCATTTTCGTCCTCCCTAGGCATATTCTTGTCCAATTAGAGTTTTAGACCAATCTTGTGCATCCAATAGGTGTGTTTGTGTCATTGGATGATCAATTAGGTTATCTTCGTCCTCCCTGGGCTTATTCTTGTCCAATTAGGGTTTTTAACTAATCTTGTGCATCCAATAAGTTCGTTTGTGTCATTGGATGATCAATTAGGTCATTTTCGTCCTCCCTAGGCATATTCTTGTCCAATTAGGGTTTTTAACCAATCTTGTGCATCCAATAGGTGTGTTTGTGTCATTGGATGATCAATTAGGTCATTTTCGTCCTCCCTAGGCTTATTCTTGTCTAATTCGGGTTTTAAACCGATCTTGTGCATCCAATAGGTGTGTTTGTGTCATTGGATGATCAATTAGGTCATTTTCGTCCTCCCTAGGCTTATTCTTGTCCAATTAGGGTTTTTAACCAATCTTGTGCATCCAATAAGTTGAGTTGTGTCATTGGATTAATATTTAGGTCATTTTCGTCCTCTCTACGGTTATTCTTGTCCAATTAGGGTTTTTAACCAATCATGTGCATCCAATAGGTGTGTTTGTGTCATTGGATGATCAATTAGGTCATTTTCGTCCTCCCTAGGCATATTCTTGTCCAATTAGGGTTTTTAACCAATCTTGTGCATCCAATAGGTGTGTTTGTGTCATTGGATGATCAATTAGGTCATTTTCGTCCTCCCTAGGCTTATTCTTGTCCAATTAGGGTTTTTAACCAATCTTGTGCATCCAATAGGTATGTTTGTGTCATTGGATAATCAATTAGGTCATTTTCGTCCTCCATAGGCTTATTCTTGTCCAATTAGGGTTTTTAACCAATCTTGTGCATCCAATAAGTTGAGTTGTGTCATTGGATTAACATTTAGGTCATTTTCGTCCTCCCTAGGCTTATTCTTGTCCAATTAGGGTTTTTAACCAATCTTGTACATTTAATAAGTTCATTTGTGTCATTAGATTAACATTTAGGTCATTTTCGTCCTCCCTAGGCATATTCTTGTCCAATTAGGGTTTTTAACCAATCTTGTGCATCCAATAGGTGTGTTTGTGTCATTGGATGATCAATTAGGTCATTTTCGTCCTCCCTAGGCTTATTCTTGTCCAATTAGGGTTTTTAACCAATCTTGTGCATCCAATAGGTGTGTTTGTGTCATTGCATGATCAATTAGGTCATTTTCGTCCTACCTAGGAATATTCTTGTCCGATTAGGGTTTTTAACCAATCTTGTGCATCCAATAGGTGTGTTTGTGTCATTGGATGATCTATTAGGCCATTTTCTTCCTCCCTAGGCATATTCTTGTCCAATTAGGGTTTTTAACCAATCTTGTGCATCCAATAGGTGTGTTTGTGTCATTGGATGATCAATTAGGTCATTTTCGTCCTCCCTAGGCATATTCTTGTCCAATTAGGGTTTTTAACGAATCTTGTGCATCCAATATGTGTGTTTGTGTCATTGGACGATCAATTAGTTCATTTTCGTCCTCCCTAGGCTTATTCTTGTCCAATTAGGGTTTTTAACCAATCTTGTGCATCCAATAGGTTGAGTTGTGTCATTGGATTAACATTTAGGTCATTTTCGTCCTCCCTAGGCTAATTCTTGTCCAATTAGGGTTTTTAACCAATCTTGTGCATCCAATAGGTGTGTTTGTGTCATTGGATGATCAATTAGGTCATTTTCGTCCTCCCTAGGCATATTCTTGTCCAATTAGGGTTTTTAACCAATTCTTGTGCATCCAATAGGTGTGTTTGTGGCAATGGATGATCAATTAGGTC
The DNA here is from genome assembly GCA_037974775.1 of Cicer pinnatifidum. NCBI lineage: Eukaryota > Viridiplantae > Streptophyta > Magnoliopsida > Fabales > Fabaceae > Cicer > Cicer pinnatifidum. Next base: position 3,942 of record JBBPBR010001136.1, on the reverse strand, counting down.
ATTTTCGTCCTCCCTAGGCTTATTCTTGTCCAATTAGGGTTTTTAACCAATCTTGTGTATCCAATAGGTGTGTTTGTGTCATTGGATGATCAATTAGGTCATTTTCGTCCTCCCTAGGCTTATTCTTGTCCAATTAGAGTTTTTAAGCAATCTTGTTCATCCAATAACTTTGTTTGTGTCATTGAATTAATATTTAGGTCATTTTCTTCCTCCTTAGGCATATTCTTGTCCAATTAGGGTTTTTAACCAATCTTGTGCATCCAATAGGTGTGTTTGTGTCATTGGATGATCAATTAGGTCATTTTCGTCCTCCCTAGGCATATTCTTGTCCAATTAGGGTTTTTAACCAATCTTGTGCATCCAATAGGTGTGTTTGTGTCATTGGATGATCAATTAGGTCATTTTCGTCCTCCCAAGGCATATTCTTGTCCAATTAGGGTTTTTAACCAATCTTGTGCATCCAATAGGTGTGTTTGTGTCATTGGATGATCAATTAGGTCATTTTCGTCCTCCCTAGGCATATTCTTGTCCTATTAGGGTTTTTAACCAATCTTGTGGATCCAATAAGTTTATTTGTGTCTTTGAATTAATATTTATGTCATTTTCGTCCTCCCCAGACATATTCTTGTCCAATTAGGATTTTTAACAAATCTTATGCATCCAATAGGTGTGTTTGTGTCAATGGATGATCAATTAGGTTATTTACGTCCTCCCTAGGCTTATTCTTGTCCAATTAAAGTTTTTAACCAATCTTGTGCATCCAATAACTTTGTTTGTGTCATTAAATTAATATTTAGGTCATTTTCGTCCTCCCTATGCATATTCTTGTCCAATTAGGGTTTTTAACCAATCTTGTGCATCCAATAGGTGTGTTTGTGTCATTGGATGATCAATTAGGTCATTTTCGTCCTCCCTAGGCTTATTCTTGTCCAATTAGGGTTTTTAACCAATCTTGTGCATCCAATAGGTGTGTTTGTCTCATTGGATTAATATTTAGGTCATTTTCGTTCTCCCTAGGCTTATTCTTGTCCAATTAGGGTTTTTAACCAATCTTGTGCATCCAATAGGTGTGTTTGTGTCATTGGATGATCAATTAGGTCATTTTCTTCCTCCCTAGGCATATTCTTGTCCAATTAGGGTTTTTAACGAATCTTGTGCATCCAATTGGTGTGTTTGTGTCATTGGATGATCAATTAGGTCATTTTCGTCCTCCCTAGGCTTATTCTTGTCCAATTAGGTTTTTTAACCAATCTTGTGCATCCAATAAGTTGAGTTGTGTCATTGGATTAACATTTAGGTCATTTTCGTCCTCCCTAGGCTTATTCTTGTCCAATTAGGGGTTTTAACCAATCTTGTGCATCCAATAAGTTCATTTGTATCATTGGATTAACATTTAGGTCATATTCGTCCTCCCTAGGCATATTCTTGTCCAATTAGGGTTTTTAACCAATCTTGTGCATCCAATAGGTGTGTTTGTGTCATTGGATGATCAATTAGGTCATTTTCGTCCTCCCTAGGCATATTCTTGTCCAATTAGGGTTTTTAACCAATCTTGGGCATCCAATAGGTGTGTTTGTGTCATTGGATGATCAATTAGGTCATTTTCGTCCTCCCTTGGCTTATTCTTGTCCAATTAGGGTTTTTAACCAATCTTGTGCATCCAATAAGTTGAGTTGTGTCATTGGATTAACATTTAGGTCATTTTCGTTCTCCCTAGGCTTATTCTTGTCCAATTAGGGTTTTTACCCAATCTTGTGCATCCAATAAGTTCATTTGTGTTATTGGTTTAACATTTAGGTCATATTCGTCCTCCCTAGGCATATTGTTGTCCAATTAGGGTTTTTAACCAATCTTGTGCATCCAATAGGTGTGTTTGTGTCATTGGATGATCAATTAGGTCATTTTCGTCCTCCCTAAGCTTATTCTTGTCCAATTAGGGTTTTTAACCAATCTTGTGCATCCAATAAGTTGAGTTGTGTCATTGGATTAAAATTTAGGTAATTTTCATTCTCCCTAGGCTTATTCTTGTCCAATTAGGTTTTTAACCAATCTTGTGCATCCAAAAAGTTCATTTGTGTCATTGGATTAACATTTAGGTCATTTTCGTCCACCCTAGGCATATTCTTGTCCAATTAGGGTTATTAACCAATCTTGTGCATCCAATAGGTGTGTTTGTGTCAACGGATGATCAATTAGGTCATTTTCGTCCTCCCTAGGCTTATTCTTGTCCAATTAGGGTTTTTAACCAATCTTGTGCATCCAATAACTTTGTTTGTGTCATTGAATTAATATTTAGGTCATTTTCGCCCTCCGTATGCATAAGCTTGTCCAATTAGGGTTTTTAACCAATCTTGTGCATCCAATAGGTGTGTTTGTGTCATTGGATGATCAATTAGGTCATTTTCGTCCTCCCTAGGCTTAATCTTGTCCAATTAGGGGTTTTAACCAATCTTGTGCATCCAATAAGTTCATTTGTGTCATTGGATTAACATTTAGGTCATTTTCGTCCTCCCTAGGCATATTCTTGTCCAATTAGGGTTTTTAACCAATCTTGTGCATCCAATAGGTGTGTTTGTGTCATTGGATGATCAATTAGGTCATTTTCGTCCTCCCTAGGCTTATTCTTGTCCAATTAGGGGTTTTAACCAATCTTGTGTATCCAATAGGTGTGTTTGTGTCATTGGATGATCAATTAGGTCATTTTCGTCCTCCCTAGGCATATTCTTGTCCAATTAGGGTTTTTAACCAATCTTGTGCATCCAATAGGTGTGTTTGTGTCATTGGATGATCAATTACGTCATTTTCGTCCTCCCTAGGCATACTCTTGTCCAATTAGGGTTTTTAACCCAACTTGTGCATCCAATAAGTGTGTTTGTGTCATTGGATGATCAATTACGTCATTTTCGTCCTCCCTAGGCATACTCTTGTCCAATTAGGGTTTTTAACCAAACTTGTGCATCCAATAGGTGTGTTTGTGTCATTGGATTATCAATTAGGTCATTTTCGTCCTCCCTAGGCTTATTCTTGCCCAATTAGGGTTTTTAACCAATCTTGTGCATCCAATAAGTTGAGTTGTGTCATTGGATGATCAATTAGGTCATTTTCGTCCTCCCTAGGCATATTCTTGTCCAATTAGGGTTTTTAACCAATCTTGTGCATCCAATAGGTGTATTTGTGTCATTGGATGATCAATTAGGTCATTTTCGTCCTCCCTAGGCTTATTCTTGTCCAACTAGGGTTTTTAACCAATCTTGTGCATCCAATAGGTGTGTTTGTGTCATTGAATTAATATTTAGGTCATTTTCGTCCTCCTTAGGCATATTCTTGTCCAATTAGGGTTTTTAACCAATCTTGTGCATCCAATAGGTGTCTTTGTGTCATTGGATGACCAATTAGGGTTTTTAACTAATCTTGTGCATCCAATAAGTTCATTTGTGTCATTGGATGATCAATTAGGTCATTTTCGTCCTCCCTAGACATATTCTTGTCCAATTAGGATTTTTAACTAATCTTGTGCATCCAATAGGTGTGTTTGTGTCATTGGATGATCAATTAGGTCATTTTCATCCTCCCTAGGCATATTCTTGTCCAATTAGGGTTTTTAACCAATCTTGTGCATCCAATAAGTTAAGTTGTGTCATTGGACTAACATTTAGGTCAGTTTCGTCCTCCCTAGGCTTATTCTTGCCCAATTAGGGTTTTTAACCAATCTTGTGCATCCAATAGGTGTGTTTGTGTCATTGGATGATCAATTAGGTCAATTTCGTCCTCCATAGGCATATTCTTGTCCAATTAGGGTTTTTAACCAATCTTGTGCATCCAATAGGTGTGTTTGTGTCATTGGATGATCAATTAGGTCATTTTCGTCCTCCCTAGGCATATTCTTGTCCAATTAGAGTTTTTAACCAATCTTGTGCATCCAATAGGTGTGTATGTGTCATT